>JAHXMU010000503.1:112253-218954 GCA_019455685.1 Philornis downsi
ACCAGCAACAGCTGACGCCTTTACCTGCTCCCGCCATGGCTGTTAACAGTCAACCAATACTCAATACTCTAGACTCTAGTGTAGTAACAATCTCATCCACTACAATGTCTCCCCCACTCAGTAATGTTGCGGAAGAGCACAATGAGAGCAATAGCAGCAGCCACAGTAATAAAACCACAAGTCAACATTATACCAATAGTCCAAAGCGCTCAGATCCCACTAACAGTCTTACAAACTCGCCCGCATCGAGACCACAATATTCGTCGACAGCCTCGCAACAACGTCTATTCAGTAGTAACGTATTGCCTCCACATCTACGTCAGGATTCTATAAATTCGCATGACGATACCGATGAGATATGTCTAGTTCCCGATGTAGACTTTGAGTGTGGCGTTAGTATAATGGATCACAGTGGCGGAGATAATCGCGAATCGCAACCCTTATTGGGAAGTGCCGCTGGTTCCAGTAATCGTGATCATTATGAAGTGGCCTGTAATACGTTTATGGGTAAGTTAATGACTCACTATAGTTCACAAACAAACAAGGGGGGAAACCTTATAAAAACAGTGCAAAGTTTTTATCTCGTGAGTAAAAAAATCATTCATTGTTATTTGTTGTTGAATATAAACAAATGTAGTTGAGAATTTCATGATATTGTCTAGACGTGCAAAATTGTTTGAAATTTTAAATTTTAGACAGCAAATAAAAACATGTTTAAAACTGGTTCAGAAAACCTGAATGCACTGGGTTCCAAACAAAAAAGTGTTAAAACAATGCAAAAAGTTTCCAGTACTTCAGAATAAATAACAATTTAATAGAAGATCATATACAACCATATACATATATATACAACCTTATATAATGTATTTGAATCGGTGCGCAACTAAGTTCTTGCTGTTTTTTTTTTACAAAAATTCAACTTTATTATGAAAACATGTTTACAAATGATTCATTGAAAGTATTTCCCATCGCTAGCTACTACTTTTTCCCATTTTTCTGGCAAAGCTCGAATTCCATCACGATAAAACCGTTCATCTTTTGAGGCTATCCATGAATCTAGCCATTCCTTGATGTCATTATATAAGTGTAACTGCTAGTCTGCCAGACCGTGTGTCATCGAACGGAACAAGTGATAATCGGACGGCGCAATATCTGGAAAGTATGGGGTATGGCGTTAAAAAGTTTTCAATCATATCACGATATCGCTCTCCATTGACAGTTACCGTTACGCCGTTTTGAGTTTCAAAGAAATAAGGTCCAATGATTCCTCCTGACCACACACACCCACACCACACTGTCGCTTTTAATGGATGCAAAGGTGACATGAATAATTTGCGGGTTTTTCATTTCCCAGAATCGACTGACTATTCTGTTTATTCACATATCCATTCAAATGAAAATGTGCCTCGTCGCTAATTATGGTCTTTTAATGAAAATCGGGGTTGTCATGGGCGAGCTGTAACATCCTATTGGCATATGTACGGCGGCGTAAATGGTCTTGTGGAACAAGCTCTTGTGTCAACTGAATCTTAAATGGAAACAAATGCAAATCCTTCTTTGAAGACCAAGCTCCTGAGCACGGTGTCGAATAGAGGTTGATGGATTATTTTAAACACTTTCTTGAGCAGCAGTAATGTTTTCAGTCGATCTTGCAGTACGTTGTTATCCGTGCTGGGCCCTATCGGCTACAGACTCTCTTTCTTCGAAATCATTTACTACACGATAAATAGTGCGTCTTGTTGGCACTCATCGTCACAGTAATCGATGATTAATTTTGATAAAATGTTTTAACGATTAAAACACGTTGGTTTATCGAATATTTTTCCCATAATAAATTTGCCACGTCTCTACTTCACGACTGCCAAATATGAACTGTCAAGACTAATGTTTACTAAAATGGCGGCAAAACAAAGTTTTATACCTTTCCGACTGACACCTTGTATTATATAATTTTAGAAAAATCGCTATTTTGGAAAATTGTTATAACTTGTGAACAACTTCGAATTTTGAGCTGGGGAGTAGACGTAAATATGCATCAAAAGAAGTACAATAATATTCTATTCTAACTCCACTTGTGATCATAGGTGTGGTGATACCCGAGCGGGTATGTCGCAGCAAAAGGCAGATATGAAATATATAAAATATTTCAGTAGTGTTTTAACTCTAAAATATTTGAAAGGTAGAATAAGGAATTGTGGATTACTTCCAAAACATATCAATTTTAACCGTTTTTGAACTTGTCGAAGAGTTACTAATCTATGAGCATGGAAAAGCTATAAATTTTAAACAAAATTATAAACAAAATTGCGGAAAGCTGTAATAATTGCTAGTTCTGAAGTAGTCTCAGGGGCTTACTTTAATTTCATATTATAATATTGTAGATCATAACTACTTCCAATGCAACAAGTACAGACTAGTTCTTGAAATATCCTTAGAACTGTGTCAGAATTACATCAACTGTTACACAAATATTACATTTGAACTGGTTTTAGACTACTATAAGAGAGCTTATGACATGCTTATGTTCAATCAGGCAGTTTTTTTTTTTTTTGTAAGAAAGGCGAACTAGTTGAGAAGTACAAGGAGATAGAATTCTTTTAGAGTTTTTCCTTATTAAAATCAGAAAGCTCCTCAAAACGTTGAAAAATCACTTTACTATTCGTTTCGAGAATACTTAAACAAAGTTACAATGTGCTGGAACCTTTAATTTTAAGTTGGTTGAGAGCTAATTAGACCATAAAAAACGTTCTGTTGGTCCAACAGAATGCTCATTTGATCACTTCGAAATTGCGTCTTCAACATTGTAAAGGAAAAGATCGCTGTTAGCATTTGTACTGCCTCTAAAAAAATGTCTGTCAACGCTGTATCTGCTGCAAATTTCTACCTGGGTACGAGTATCTTGTATGAGACGTTTTTCCTTTTGCTACTTTTAGTTTTTGGATTGAAGTTTGCGTGTTTTTGGATTAAGCAAAATCTACATTTTTGCATATCGGTTATTTAAAAGTGTATATTGAAGTATAAGTTTATAAGTGAAGTAGATCGTTATATTGTAAATTTAAAATACACAAACATTTTTATATAGCATTAGTATTGTAAAGTTGTATAAAGCATTTGTCATTGAATTATGGAGAAGATATGTTGTAATATTGTAATTTAATCAAATCGGCCTTAAGGATTAAAATTACAATCCTGAATAAATAAATTAAATATGCTTGGAGCAAGAAAATAGCGAATGGAGACAGCGCGGTTTTGGTTTTACAAAAACTTTTTATTGAAGAAAAAAACTTTTGTAAGGCTTCATATCTTTTTTTTTTTGTGATTCAGGCAGCCCATTCAAAAGAAATCACAATCATTGACCAACGAAAATTGCCAACGAATTGTGCCATTTGCTACTGTCAGTGAAAAACTGTTTTATAGTTTATAGTTCAGGGTTATTATTAAAGATTTCAGCGCCATATGAAATAATAACTTATAATAGAACAATAAGGGGTTGCTGGTTTTTCTAACCAAATATTTTAGTTAAAATTGTTCCGAATTGGCGTTTACAAAGTCCACAACTGATCGTTGATAAATAAACGCGTGCATAAATACACCTACAACGTATCAGCATTTGCTGTTGTAGATTTTGAACTAGTGGCGTCAAAAAGAAGGCTTTATTCTTCGAAAATGTAGCTGGTCAGATGATACCTCATAATTGCTCCCGCCGAGAAAAAGTTAAATTACTAAATGAATCATTTCCTTCTTGCGTGAATTTGGGAACACCTGGCTATTTGAGACGCACTAACTTGTACAAATGGTCAATATTTCTGTCTACATTTTCACTATTCCTCCTTTAGAAATATTTTCATAACTACCAGACGATTTCTGCTGAAAAGCGAGGAATGTAAAAATGTTTTCCATTGTTGATTTAGACATGGCATTCGCACTTACTATCAACACTCAATGTTTTTAATGCTGAAGACAACATTTTCTTCTACCGGACGTTTAATTCATTTACTATCCGAGATTAAATCCCAATAATAGAATTTGCTTGTTATTGTAATGTTTTATTGTTATTTGCAAGTACATAGCATGATTAGAATACTTATCTGTAGGCGTACAACTGTACAAAATGAATCATTTAACTAAACAAGTTGAGTTCAATTATGGTGATATCCCCTTTTCAACTGCTAAAATATTTCAATGCGGAAAAGAGATGCCAATTTCGATTATTTAAAATATTTTTGTGCATATACGATTATATTAGGAAATTTTTATGAAAAAATAATCGCCCGAGCAGGGACTTGAACCCTGGACCGTTGGATTAAAAGTCCAACGCTCTACCGACTGAGCTACCCGGGCACATTTTACGCTTAAGGCAAAACAGTAACATTGCTATTGCATTACAAAAGCTTTTGGCCAATACAAGCCTAAATAGAATTCGTACATTACATTTTAGGGGTGGATGTGAGTAATGAAAAAACTTTCCCTAAAGCTTTTTAAGCTAAGGACAAATGTTAATGTGGAGCATGGGATAGCTACAAATTAATGGCAACAATTGGCCACAGATAAAATGTTGAAAGGATGATAGTGATGATAGTATAACTCCACGTTTGGTTAACATCTTTAATGATATAATTTATAGTTCAGTATATCCCGAAATATTAAAAATTCATAAAATTGTACCAATACCTAAGGAGAAAATATCTACTTCCGTTGATAAATTTCGTCCAATATCAATATTGTACATTATAGACAATGTTTCCGAACATATTTTGCATACACAACTTTTTGCATATTTCTCAGATAACAATTTGTTAAATGATTTTCAATATGGTTGCACAAAAGGTTGTGGAACAGAGGAGGCAACAATTAATGTGCAAAATGTCGTATGTAAGTCGTTGAATGACGGGTATAGGGGTGTAGCTGAAGTTATTTATGATTTGTCAAAAGCGTTTGATCTAATTGATCATGATATTTTACTTCAGAAACTAAGATTATATGGTGTGCATGACAAAAAACTTTTTCTCTTAAAGAGCTATTTAACAAAGCGGCTACAATTTGTACAAATTGTTAATAGTAAAAGCACTTTGAAACCAGTGGAGCATGGAGTCCCCCTTGTTATTTTCTTTTTATATACTCGTAAATGACTTGAAAAATATTGAATTGCCAGGTAAATGTTTGTGTACGCTGATGATATTGCTATTTTTTATCCATATAAATATGAAATGCCTGTGAAGCCTTACATATAATGAGAAGCAAGTCTATTAATAGAGTATTTGCGTATTAATAAACTTTTCCTTAATCCAAATAAGACAAAATTTATAAGATGTAGGACACATTGTCGGTTCAACAACAACTTTAGTATATACGTAGACGGGGAAGGAATTCCAAAAGTTAATTCAGTTAAATAATTAGCATTACATTTTCAACGTAATCTTTTTTGGACACTGCATATAGAGTATAGAGTATCTGAAGTCATAAGATTATTGTATAAATTTAGAAATAAATTTGGTCGAAATACTAAATTTCTAATGTAGTTTAAAGTCATTGTAACTATTTAACCATTATGTATGGTTATAGAAAGAGTTCTGAATTAAAATCACTCCAATGGCAACAGAATAAAGCACTACAAACTGTAGCGAACTTGCCAATTTCGTATTGTACGCTTTTTCTGTATAGAGATGTTTTTCCAACAGTTATGGTTGTTGTAAATTGCAATTGCTAATATATGTTTTCAAATGCATTGCTTAGTATTGACCATCACACGATAAATTTTTCCCGAAATCAGTACATCTTTAATACGAGAAATAATGACAATTTGAGAGTAGTTATGTGTCGATTTGAAACAACAAAACAGCGTATAGAACATTTTGGTAGTCAGTACAATATTTTACCACAACAGTTAAAATCACTGGAAACACTTTCATTATTTAAATCGTCAATGAAAGCGTATTTATTGCAAAATGTCGAAGAGCTTCTGGCATGAATTTTGAGCTCATATTAAAGTACATGTCAAGAAATGAGATTTTTTATAAATGTATTTGTATTTTGTATTAAAACTATGATTGTTATACAAATAGTTTTGATGTAATTATTTTGCCAACTAGCCTCCATAATACCATGCGGCGCTGAGGCTTAATTTGTATGAAGTTTGTTTGATGCAAAAAAAAAATAATCAATTACATATTAAAGTTGTTGTGGCACATTCACTACTTTATTTCCCTAGATTAAGGACAAACTTTCCTTGTGAAAAAAGTACTGTGTAGCACTGAATATGTATTGCAATGTGATATAAAATGGTTAAATGGTTAAAATTCTCTTTGTCGCTAAGCTGACACAACTGTCCTCTATCCGGAGGGTGGAGTTTGATCGCTTAATTCACCTCTAGTTTGTTTTGCGATTGTTACATTGGATAAAAATATCGAGCAAAGAAATTGTCTCAAATTTTGTAATGCAAATGGGATTTCTTGTGCCGAATCGCTAAAAATATTACAGAGGGCTTAGGGTGAATCGATTTTATCAAAACCATGTGCATATAAACGTTTGAGATGTAATGCTATTTGCAATTTGTAATATTCTGTCGTTTTCATTTAAAGAGGTACAATTACACATACGTAGTAGCGGGCTCTTGCTAGTTTTTAATATAATTTTTGTTTTTCCAATGAGGAGAGATTTTTACCCTATTGCCTTCGTTTTTTATTACTTATTATGCAGGTGGAAGTTCAACTTATGTGTTCCATAAGCAACTTAATGTCTATTATTAGAATAGGCTGTGTCTATCCCAGAGACAACACGATATTCAACTAAATATTGACTTTTCGATTTCAATCTTATTTAGGTACTACCCTTTAGTCGTCGGTTATACCTCGTATAATAAAACATTTACATTTGTTGACATTTTCTTTATTCTTCATTGATTGTTTACTCAATTGTTTTCGTAAAAAAATTGTAAACAAACTATTATTATTTGAAATATTTCCAACATATTAGTTAAATTAAAAATTTAACATATTTAGAAGTTATGATCATATCAAAATAATATACGATTTTTTAATGATTATAAAGTCGAGCTCTCAAATTCTCAATTGTTCGTGCCATGAAAATCGCTGTGCCCCAGTTAAAATCAACACAACTGGACCAAATACTGAAGAAGAGGATAACGTACAAAAATTGCCAATACCTGTGAGAAAGAAGACATTGTACGAAAATAGTTCGAGTTCTTCGTCACTTGCATGGAATTGGGCACAAGCTCAATGCCGTTGCGTAAATTGCCCCCTCAAAAACTTGTGTAAGTCATCGTCTTGCAATAATGGTTTTTCCATTTCATGAGGTTTTATCACAAAAATTCCATAGGAGGGGGACACATTAGGGTTTGTTCAATATCTTTACTTGAAAATTGGCCCAATGCTTATCTTAAATAAAATGCTAATTTAATTTTGGAATTGATTAAACTTTAATTTGAAGTGAAATATCGTAGAATTTGTTGGGTGTTAAAGTTTAGTTTTTACTATGACAACATTAAGTTCACATTTAAACAATCCCAGTGTGTTTTACATAAATCCTTTGTATATAGAAAATATTATTGCAGATTTCAATTTCAATGAAAATTTCGATTTTAAAGGTGATTTTAGTGCACCGGTTTCAAATTGTTTTAACTAGAAGAAGTTACAGTGGTCGGAAAATTATCAAATGAGTTACAATCCATCGGGCAAAAATTCTTGTAATATATAGAAAATATGCAAAACTTCCTTATTACTCCTTGGCTCTTTAGTAATGTTTACTTTAGTAACGAGTATTTTGTAATTCTACCAAATAGTGGGTTAACATTTGCATAGCAGGTATGTTTTTATGTTTCGACATAGATTCTTTTTTCCTTATTGGCTTTCAAATCTCCAAAGTGGAAGTTTAGTGTTCCAATAACTGCGTGAAAGTAGTGGCAAACAAATCTCTAAGATGCAAGCAAACAATTTGGAAAACTACGAAGATTATTATCTGTCTATCGGGAATTTGGGATTCTTGTGGTACTGGTTGCCATAAAGTTTAACAATTTTGACGCTATACATATTTCTACACTTTTGACAGTTTTGAGGAATACAATTTCGACTTTTGATAAGGATTGCCATAAGAACAGTGCATCATCGATAAGCTAACCCTAACGAACACTTTAAGCTAACTCTAATTCGCTCACCAAGGGATATATCGAATACGCTTGGGCATCGGTGCTGCCAACTCAACGCTTCAGACAACCTCTACAATTATTCCAAACATCCCTTTTTCAATTGAAAATCCCTTTTTGCTTCAGTGGAGTAAAATTAAGTAAAAACAAATGTAAATATATATAAAAGTAGAAATATTTTTCAACTACTTCAATCTAATGCAAGCATAAAAATAATATGCATGGATTTTGAAAATAAAACTGTTACCCCGTTTTCATTTCATAAATAATGGCAAATTTTTCAATAAAAATTCATCAAGTTTCATGTCTTGTCATCATTGAAGAACCCTTAAAAAAGAGGATTTGGCTGTATTCTTTTCATTCTTGCAGGATAATGAATTGTTCTTAAGAAGCGTAAATTATTATTTCTGAGAGAGCTTGCGATGTACGTTTTAAATAAATTTGCATTTTAAATTGCAACCAAAATACATAATTTGACAATCGCTTCCTGAATAATTTGAAAAAAAAAAAATTAAATTAAATTAAATTAAAAAAAAAAAATTACATTCTAGTAATATAACATAAATGTGTCTCTTCCGCTAAAAATACGAAAAGATATCGCAAACACAATGCTAATGCCACACATTATTTATGAGTTAGAAGTTTATTGTAGTGAACTAGAGCGATTAAAAATAAACTTTAACCGTAGAATTCGTTTTGTGTATAAATTAAAACATTATCATGTTACACCTTATAATATTGGAAACTTTATCGACCTTAGAACTATTTTTTTTTTTTTGGACTACGATATGAAAATAAAATAATGATAAAAATAATAATAAATAATATAAAATAATAATATTAAAAATAATAAAAAACCGTCGGCGGCTTTACTAGATGAAAAAAGATTGCATAGAGTATTTACTAGTTATAAAGTTATGTAATGAGAAAAGGAAAAACAATCCCTGGAACAGTCAATCCCTCCTTTTATTGCATTTTGATATGAACATTCCTAGAAAAGAGCTGTAAATATTGCTGGGCGCATAAGGTATTATTGTTTTCTGTAAAAAAGGTTATGTCGCTTTCCACATCCTCGAAAAAATGCCCAATAAAACAGTCCTGATGCTCAAATGCCATGTAAACCTTCTACGCAGATTACGATTCTTCGGTCTGTAGACATTTCTTCATGATTATAGAAAAATGTCAAAATTATTGCAACAATGTCCATTTTGAAAGTAAAACATCGTCTATCGTAGAATGGCCAGTCTGAAAGGGTTCTTAGCCATTCGACGGGCAGAATTGTTTGGAAAAAGTGGAAAAGTTGAAAACGTCCTCCTCCCATGCTTAATTATCAATCAATGTACCTTGGTTTTCCAATAAAATATTCACTAGAAGGGTGTCATTAAAGACTGTATGATGGTCAATGGTTTCTTTTCTTTCTGCCAATTAAAAAGTAGGGCTATATCAAAAAATTATAATTTTTTCGGAAGTAGATTTGTGCGGAAACAGAGTTTATCATTTTCAATAGCGAATACATGATAAAAATATTAGAAAAATTCTGATAAAGTAAAATGTTTTATTCTTCGTATGAGAAAGATTTTTCCTACAGAACCAATTTGTTCCAATCGTATTAGTTGCCATTCATATCACCGAGGACGATACGCTGGTTTATCGCCGTGTATGTGAGCATATCAAAAACCCCCCGGCTTATATGTAATTTTGCCCATTTGGCCAATAACCACGCCTACAATAAGAAAATGTATGAGTAGGGTAGTCCCTTTCAACTATTGCTATATATTGATCTTAATTGGTGAATAAATGCTAAAATGGTAAAAAAAAAGTAACAAAAAAAATGTTTAATATTTCTTGTATAAGTTTCCAGTACAGGCCGGTAACGTCCAATAAAACCTGAAAAATTTGCTTTTTTTTTGAGGTGGGTCTTTGTATTTTTTTTTTTTTTTTTTATTATTGGGTCCAATTTTACTCGAATTCAAGCTTATCAACTTATAAATATCAGATATTTTTATGAAAAAAAAAATTTTATGAAAAAAAATTTCAGCCTCCCAGCTCTTAAATAGGCACGCGGATGGATGGACATGCTTAAATCGATATAGAAATTTACAACAAAAACAATATGTATATAAATATTATGTATATATAATAATAATAATATATTCAATGACATTGTATTTCGTGCATAATGGCGAGGTCCAAGCATTATAATGAAATAAAAGTTTCATCGTGAAATTACGCTTCCTGGAAACCTATAAAGTAATTAGTATCGGAACTACCTAATTTTCCCATAATGTCCTTACATTCACCAACTCCAACCTTAAAAATGATAATTTTCACATGTATACGTTAAAAAGCTCTTATATTTACTTAAATTTTCAAAGTAAACGCACACATACCTACCTTAGTTAGGTAAAATGTTTCACCACAACCCCTGAATTTTCTCATTTGGCTTGCTCTGTCTAATATATGGTCTTCACATTGACTAAAATTTATTTCAAGTACAATCACCGTAGCGAAATCGTCAAGGCATCTGTAATGGTCTCCGCCGGATTTTGTGAAAAAACATGAATGAAAGAAAAAAAGCTAATTCCCTTTCATCTTATGAGTGAAATATGGGAATGTTAGCCTCAGGCGCATACTATTTTCAGACTCACTGAACGTGACGTATTTGGTTAACGACAAATCTGAAAGTCAATTTGGGAAGTTTTTATTAGTTAGTCGTACCGATTACTCAATTATTCGCAGATGACAGTTGCTCAAAGGAAGATAAGCTGCTGTATGACGGGGAAATGGGGTCATATGCAAGATAATCGTGTGTATTAAACACCACATTATAATGGTCCATAATATACATATGAATGGCGTCTCTTTTTTTTACGGTTCTATTACACATTCTCACTTTTTTTCGCCATCTTTCCATTTATTCGTAGAAAATAAAGATGAATTTGCTCTTTGGCAGGAACTTCAAACGTAAATGAATGAGCTATTCAAATACGAGAACGGCTGCAAAACTAGCCGACCTAAACAAAGAACACATAAAAAAGTTGGGAAAAATGTTCAACACTATATCCTTTTAGCACGATACACTTCTTCCAGCGATATTCGATAGTTTTTATACCCTGTTTATATTAAGAATAGTCAAACTCTTTAAAATAGCCATCAACCGCCGATTCCACCTTTTCATTGTTTGCAAACATTTTGCTACCGAGCCATTTTTCAAATTTGGAAATAGAAAATAGTCCGAGAAAGCTAAATCTGGCGAATAAGATGGGTGATGAAGTAATCCGAACTTTAATTAATTAATTTTTGCCATCGCAATAGCGGTGGTGTGATCTTAAGCATTGTATTAATGAAACAACACTTTCTTTTTCGCCATGCGGTCTTTTCCCCCATATTTTCATCACCTAAAGGCTGCAATAAATTAGCATAATATTCGCCGTTCATGGTTGATGGGTTTTCCTTTCTGAAGATAATCAATGAAAATGATTCCATGCGCATCCCAAAAAACGCCATAAATTCTACTACATCTTCACAATGCTGTTGTTGCTTTATTGAAAGCAAGCGCTGCTCCCATCTTGCGCACAGCTTTCTCATCTTAAAATCTTTGGTCAATATACGATGTATATCACGTTTCGAAATGCCTATCATTTCAGCTAGTTCACGCACTTTCAGCCGACGATCACATCCAATACAATTTTGTGGATTTTCCTAACCGTGGAGTGGATACCTCAACTGGTCGACCACTACGGTGTTCGTCTTGGCTGCTCGTGCGGCCTCGTTTAAACTCTGCTACCCAATATATTACAGCCGTAAAGGAGCCGAAGGAGCATTTTCCTCTAGAGTAGCACATACATACCTCGGCTTTAATATTGGTTGGACTGACCTTTCAAATGAAAATACTGAATTACATAACGTTGACCAATTTTTTTCATGCTTAGAAATTCACTGAGATCGTTTACTTTTGATGGTTCAATTAAAAATGCCAAATATCGTGGAGTCTTAAAACTTTAAACATATGTTTTATAAGGTTGCCACTTTTCACTAAAATAATTTTTTCCAAACTACTGGCACCATCTAAGGTATACGTCAGATTGGCATATTTCTCACAATTCAAAATACAGCACATGAATTGGGAATTTTATAAGAAGGCTGTTAAAACATGACTCCTGCATGAGCTGTGAGACGTATGCACTGTGAGATGATGCAAACCATGTGCTGAAAATGGTGCAGTAAAATTTCATAGAAAACATTCACGTTTCTGTAAAGTACTTTGGAATGCATTTATGTGCAGTAAGAAACAACTGCATTGGTGCTTATGGTTGAAATGGCAGAACTTTTTTTGTATACCCATGAAGACAAATTACCCATGTTTGTTTGTAAATATAAGGAGAATGGAATATGGGTTTTTCGACTTAGATGACGACTAGAATGGATATTTTTCTTTACGCGAATAGGGTTTTTGTTCGCCCGCCTTCTGTCTAGCCCATAGAGCTCGTTGCCGAAGACTTTTCATGATAATGTTTGTTTAATGGTTTTAAAATAGCTCAGCGGATAAAACTTTGCCCTTTGAAACATTGAGTGAAATGAAAATGTCATTATTGTAATATGTTTACTTGCAAACTTGTTTATTTGCAGCTAGACACATGTCAATAAATAAGTAATAACAGACAAATAGCAAATAATAATGAATAAATGGCAACAATTATAATGGAAGCAATTTGACGGTTCCTCTCTTTCCCCTTTTTAGCTGTTTTGAGGGGAATGGTTTAGGAATTGAGTGGAATCATTACGACATGAGTGACATGACTAACTCGTTATTTGCCGTTATTAACATATTCCCTTATTCGCAACAGCGAATGATTTCTCTTGTCTTTTATTACTCTACGATCGAGACACATTTATCTGTTGTAGACCAACGTCGGAACCAAATTGTAAAAGTGCTCTCTGCATAATTGTAGCAATCCTTGCGAATTAGTGAGCTGATTTGTGGGATAATAATAATCTTATCTTTAACTTACCATTACCTTTAGTACTTTAACTCTATCGCTATAGCTTTTTATATCCTTGTTCTCCCGCGCTTACCATAACAATTTCTTGCGCTTATAAACAGGATTATCCATTTAGTGGTTTCAAAACCACCGGCCTGGCAAGGCTGTCAGCTGTTAAATACCTGCCATCTGAAGTGTTATTTATTTAGTGAAATATTTGCATTTACGAATATAATCTTGCCAATTCCTTCCACAGTAGGTTTATTATAACGACCATAATCACTCTGTAATGCACGAAATATGCCCTAGTTTCAATCACCACTTTTGTAATAAGTTTTAACTATTTTTACGCGTTTTCTGGTTGTTAAACGACTCATATTCGTAAATGGTAAACCTTTCCCCCTAAATAAATACCAACTCAGATGACAGGTCTTCAACAGCTGACAACCTTGCCAGACCGGCGGTTTTCCGTCTTGCTTTTCAGTAACACACTGTGCAATTTTGAAACAAAACAAACAAAAGGCTTCTGATATAAATTTCTACCTAAAAGTCTGCGTAATAGAAGGCCTTATACGACATAAATTCCTCCCTGCGATATTAACATTCGCGCGAACTTGTACACGCAGGCAACAGACGATAAATATATTACTTATTTGTGAATATGTATGTAAATCGGTAAAATACATACATACTAATCATTTTGTCGGCAACAACAAAATTTCTCGTAACCGAATTTGAGTAAATAAATATGGCAAAAGTATACGAAAAGAAACGAGGTTAATCATATGTTGTAAATACGAACAAATCAGAGACGGGGATAATGCAATAGTTAGCTTTGCACAGCGGTGTCGGGTTATTGCAAATGTTGGGTCGAATTCGTTTATTTGTTCTTGAACTCCTTACTTTACTAGAGCTCTCCTGCGGTGACATCTAGCTCATTTTGGGAACACTTTCCGCTCCGAAGTTCCAGCGCAATAGCTGTATTTTGATGCGCTTGAGCACATCAACAACGGTTTAAATATAGATCTAACTACATATAATATAATTAGATTAGACAATAGATCTAAAATTAGTATCAGGCGCAGCTGAATTTTATTCCCGAGAGGGAGCTTTGTCAAATAAGTTGATATCTTATTCCCTAATGGAAGTTATAATCATCAAAGTTCACAATGGGTCCAAATGAGAAAATTCTTTTTTCGTTGCCACAAACAACTTGGTCTTCTTCTTTGTCATCAAACTCGCTTTTACTGATTTCTTATCAATGCTTGAAAAGGTTGCAGTGACACCTTTCAATGTTTGAGCAACGAAGTGACGTGGCGATATAAAGCTGATCTTGCTTCTCGCACCAATTTTCTAATTTTCGTATAATGGTACCTAGAAATGCTGTCACATGATGTATATCTTGATCACTGCCGATCATTTTATAGTGGATGGTGAATGGCACAAATAGTGGAAATTGAATTCTCCAAATGTTGTTGACGACACCCAACAAGAATCAAGATTCAAGGATATGCACCTAGATTATTCGGGTATTTAACCCCTATACGATGGGTGGATGTCAGCGACAAGATTATGGATTGCATGAGCCGTCCGAAAATTGTAATTGTGTCTAAAGTAAGACTTTTTTTTCTAAAAAAAATCTTTGGAATCCGAGATTTGGAGGCAAATATAAAGACATTTTGAGAAAAAAAACGAAAGACGGCCTTACTTTTGAGGCACAGTAGTTAGTAGCAAGCATTAATTTACCCTTTACCAATATTTGTATTTTCTGTATTTTTGGTCATCCGAACACATTTTGAATTCAATTCAAGTGAATTCATTGGGGACGGGTAGATGTAAAAATTGAAACAAGCCTTATGTGAGATGCCAACGAATTTTTTGTTTTATTTAGAAGGCCTATCAATCAGAATATGACCTCGTTCAAATGTCGTTTTTGATAACTTCAATAACCCTTTTATAACATTTTCAGCGATTCGGCACGAAATCCCATTTGTAATACAAAATTTGAAACAGATTTTCTGTTCGATATTCTTATCTACTTTAAACTATGTAAAACCTTAATTGAACTGACAAAATTGAGAATCGCAAACAAATTAAATTTGAAGCTTCCACCAAACAGTACTGTTTTTCACGGAAATAATTACTTAAGTGGCAACGCAAACTTTTTTTTCTTGTTGATTTGCAACACTGAAGTCGGAATAATGTACATTTTTACGAATATTTGTAAACATGCAACTGAAATGGTAATAAAGAAAAACGCAATATAACAACTCAACAAATATATTAAACAAATATCAGCTGTTCTGATTTCCGTGTTGGAAATCAATGCAAAGAAAGCTGGCAATGCCGTTGAATTTTTCACGACGTTTCGTGAAATTTTTTTCCTCGCGAAAAGAAGATAGCGCCCAGCTTTAGGGACAAATGGAATTCCTTTTAGGCAGGCTTTTGAAATGATCAATTCCAGGTACTTTTTTTAACAAAAGTTGTATTTACTTTCAATAGATTAGAAATGAGACCGTACGAATAGGACGCCCCTTTAGCATGTACTATAATAAAAAAAAGAGTCTACTATTATAGGTTATCGTACTTTAACTACCTTCATTGTAAATACACAGTTTCCAACCCTGACACCAGTAAACAAACAAGCAAATTTCATAAGACTAAGAGAAGAAAAATACATTTTAGTGTTTCAGAAAAATTTGTGCAAATTGCACCCAACCGGGAGGGACAGGGCCGACACACACACAAACACACAAGTATATACATAGTGCATTTTACAAAATTAAGTGTACGTTTTCGTTATCACACTTCAGCTGCTGATACCAACGCAACAAAACCATAATTAAGTGAAAAATGGATAATATTTCATTGGATAGTGCAAATTCCTATGAATATATAACATCTGGAAATACAACGCAATTTAATGGTATTGTCATTTGTACCGTACCTCTGTACCAATCCTTTAGCATTTCTTATTTTATAAGAAGACTGTGTGAAGTAAATTACGCTTTTTAGTAATTGAAAAGCGCGTGCGGCCGTCAAATTGCTAGTGGATGGCGGGAGTGATTAAAATTAAATATTTGTGATAGTTTGTATTTTATTATTATGCTTTAATAATGCACACATATGAACTGGTACATGAAATTAACCGGTCGCGTTGTCCGTCGCATTTTTCTTTGAGTCAACAGTATTCAATAAATAATTAAAGACTTTCATATGCGTTGTTTTTAAAGTGTTCCTTCTTTTCAATGCTAAGATGTGTTGTCGGTTTTAACGTTTTATAAGTGGACAATTACTACGATGAAATACTAACCAAATTAGAAAATATGAGGGCTGATTGTTAAGTTGGTAACAAACAAGGCTGTGTATTTAATTGTTTTAACATTTCAAAATTGCCAATTAAAATCAAAAAATTAGAAAAAATCTCAGCAAATGTTGACTGACTTGAACTTTAAATTTATTAAACATATGCCTATGAAATGTCCGAACACTTTACAGAGAAAGCGCTTCTTCCCTGGTAGCGGATTGCGTTTAACATATCTGTGTTCCACGCTGAAACGACTTAAGTGGAGTCAGGACAAAATCGAGTTTATTATTGTTGTACTGATCTGTTTTTTTAAGCATATGCCTATGAAATGTCCGGACACTTTACAGAGAAGGCGCTTCTCTCCTGGTGGCGGATTGCCTTTAACATATCTGTGGTCCCAAGCTTATTGTACTTATTTGAAAGAATTCTATGTAGTTCACAATTTGAAAAAACGCCGATTTTTGGAAATGATTTTAATTTTGGTAGGATACCGGCGGAGATAGATTTGTAATACTACGTTGGCGGTCGCAAAACTAGCCGCGACCTAACAAAGAAGACAAAAAAAGGTGGGAAAATGTTTCTCTATTTTTCAACATAATCTCCTTTTAGCTCAATACACTTTTTTCAGCCATATTCGATAGCTTCTATACCCTGTTTATACTAAGAACTGTCAAACTCCTCTCTCTTTATTACTCTATTAAGATTCACAAGATATTTATAACATTAGTATTGTAAAGTTGTATAATGCATTTGTTATTGAATTATGGAGAAGATATGTTGTAATATTATAATTTAATCACATCGGCCTTAAGGCTTAAAGTTACAATCCTAAAATTAAAAAATAGCCATCAACCGCAGACTCCACCTCTTCATTGTTGGCAAATCTTTTACCACTGAGCCGTTTTTTCAAGTTTGGAAATAGAAAATAGCGCGAAGTAGCTAAATCTGGCGAATAAAGTGCGTGGTAAAGCAATTTGAACATTTATTCATTAATTTTGGCCATCGCAATAGTAGTGGATGTGTGAACTGGAGCATTTTTACATAATTTCCTAAATTGCAATTAAATTAGCGTAATATTCTCTGTTGATGGTTTGGTGTTTTTTTTTTTTTTTTCTTTCTGAATATAATCAATAAATATAATCCCATGCGCATCCCAAAAAACAGACGCCATGACCTTGCCTGCAGATCGAACAATCTTCGCCTATTTTGTACACGGTTCCTGCCATTCCATTGTACTGCTTCAACTGCTCCAGTTCCCTTGCCTCACGTGCGAAGGTGGTGGACCCATGTCTCAACCATGGTTTTAAGCCCACATAAAAATTCTGTTTATTGTGGTGAAACATCGCCACACACTTTACTGAAACATTTTCACGACGCTCTTTTACTCTTTTGAAAGCAAGCGCGGCACCCATCTTCCGCCCAGGTTTCTCACCTTCAAATTTTTGGTCAATATACGATGCATAGCACTTTTTGAAATGCCTATCATTTTAACCGACGATAATCCAATACCATTTTTTATGGATTTTCTTAACCACTGCTGGCGTGAACACCTCAATTGGTCGACCACTACGATGTTCGTCTTGGCAGCTCCTAAGGTCTCGTTCAAACTCTGCTAACTAATATCTTACAGTCGTACAGTAAGGAGCAGACTCCCCCAGAGTAGAATCTAGCTCGGCTTTAATATTAGTTGGACTGAAACATTTCAAATGGAAATATTGGATTATATAACGGTGACCAATTTTTTTCACGTCTACAAATTCACTCAGATCGTTTATCTTTTGATGGGTCAAATAAAAATACTTGAAACTAAAAATATATGTTTTAAGTTTTTTTTTTCACAAAACTAGATACAATTGGTATTCCTTCATTGAAACGCCGCCGAGGGGAAGTTTAGGTGGAAACTTGCAAATTTTATTGGTGCTTAAAGACAACCTATACAAGACACTCATATCAGAAATCGCACCACAAGAATCTGTAAAAAACAGAGTATTTTATACTGCATTTTGAAGTCTAAAACTTCAATTCACATTTACTACCAACTTAACAAACCAGCCATCTTATACAAAAATTTGTTTCCGACAATTAAAAATGTTTTGATGACGCACGTCTTTGTTTCAATTTTTCGTTTTGTTACTACCAACAATGTTTTATACGTTTAGTATTCTTTTGAGCTTATCGGAAAAATGTTATGTCCTTTCGAATATTTCTATAAAAAGCATTGTAGAAAAAGAGCTACTGGACGCGTTTTGATGTTAAAAACAAACTTTCTCAGTAATTTCATAATTTTTCAAAATTACTCTGCAATGTAGTAGTGAATTTCGATATCAATATGTGTGTTTATCTGTTAAAAATATTGAATGCAAATTTGATTGAGATTCTTTGGAATTATGTGTTTAAGTCTACAAAGTTCAAATATATTTTCTTTTATTTCCGTACTAATATTTTCTGCAAAGAAAGAATATTCCCACACTTCTTTCTGCCCTATAGTGGATCTTGGACGAAATTTATATTGCATGGTCCTATTTTAGCCAAGCATATAAATTGTGTCGGAGGTGGCAGTTGTAAAATATATGCAAGAGATTGTTTTGAAATTCGTCCAGCGGTGGACTTACAGCCATTCATGCAAAGGCCATCCAGCGTTTAATTACGACAGGATAATTACATCTTGCCAGTCGAAATTCCAACCTTAAGTATCATTTTCATCACTGTGGGTCATAACATTAACAACATTTTAAATCTGAGGATCGTGATATCTGCAATATATTGGTTGCTATCAATTATTATTTCTACAAACTACTATTACAGTTGCGATACTGGAAATCATCTTTCTACAAATTGTCAAGGCGCTTAAATAGCTAGTGAACACGGTCTGAATAAATACGTGATATGTTAAACTTTTACCTTCCTTATAGGCGTGGCATTATTTAAATCTAAATATCTTACGGAATCAATTTTAATAGGATAAAACTCTAGACAACACACTTTTTTGAAGAATATAAAAAACTTACATAGATCCCCGACTTTGCGATCTATGACGGGATTTATCGGACAAAAATAATATCAACTACCACTCTCTGCGAGATTGTAGTTCAAAATGCTACGTTGATGGGTTAATTAATCTCTATACTTCCCTCCTCCGATACTGTTCCGTGTTTTCACATAGCTATCAAATTGTATTAATTTGTAGAATTTCTCGCACATTTATCCTTACACTTCATCTATATTTAAGCCCTATATATCTCGAATTCAAACATTGCACAGGTGTAAGGCTTTTGATACATTTGAGGAAACATCTTCCTAACTCTCGTGGGCTCTACCCGATGACCAACCAAACTTCCTTCAAATTTCACCGACAAGAATATTCATAAATATCATAACTGCTATGACTTTTTCAACACATTCCTTCGCTTGGGCTATCCCACATTTGACTGACTGATTGATTTGGCTGACTGGTAGACCCGATAACTGCCGTAAATCTTTATGAGGTGGGGATTGTAAATGGGCGGGCTTTATTGGTTCATCTCTTCTACACAAATTGACGATTTTCCGCAATTGAATTTTTTTTTCAACTGCAAATTGCTTGTGCGTTCCTTGATAAGATCCGCAAAATCAACCAATAGCAATATCCCTTCTGGTATCTCCCATATAAGTGAACCATTTGGCTTAAAAATTCGTATGTTCATATCTTTTATTCGGCTTCATTAAATTCAGTCAGATTTACTAGACGTTAAGCTTTGGCTGCATTAAGGAATAAGAATGAATGGTGCCCTTGTGGCTCCTGCTATATAAGTTGTCTGATTTTTCGCAGTCTTTTCTCTGCAATTTCTAATTATTAGGCTGTAGTAGCCTAGATTATTGTTCACTGCATTTATTTCTAGTGCTTGGTAAAATTTGAATTTTAAAATTTCAATTAAATACCATCAAAAAGTAACCACTCCGCTTCTGATACCTACCATAGATGACCGATTTAGTGCATATATTCTCAGCTACACATTTTTCACGCAGTTGTACTAAGTTCAGCCAAATTTAGCACACATTACGCGTTTGGTGATCTAAGTTCTGATAACGAAAATGAAAGGATTCACCACATCCCTTCCCATACAAATTGATTGATTTGTCGAAATATGGTTTTTCCACTGCAATAACTAATTCGCAGTCTACAATTACCTAAATTTCGGCTTTTATATTCTATAATAATGCTTAATAAACTTGAAAAAGAAATCGATCGAATAACCACTCTCTGTCTGATAATTCTCATACAAATTACTTAATATAACACATTCACACATAAATTCAATGCAATGTAGCATGCACCAGGTATTTAGTAAACACAGTTCTGCGATCGAAAATGGGTTACATTTTAAGTGGAGGACTTCAGAAGGTTATAATTTTGATTGTAGTATTGAGTCTTGTTTCCGTTGATTTTGATGTCATTTCTGGCGCTCAGCACATTTTTCCACTAAGGCAAAAACACATTGGAAAGGAATGATATATTAGTTCACCTGATTGAAATGTCTATATATATATATATATACTCGTACACCCATAATTTTGTTCTACTAATTCCATTTAGTTGCCGATATTATATACGATCAGCACAGTTCGTACTAGTACAATTCATGTCCGATAGGAATCGCATTGCCCAATAATATGTCAGTGTTGTGATTTGCGTATGAGAGTCAAAAAAAAGCCTTCCTTCTTTGTTTTGATATCATGTGTAAACGGTGCTCAACTTTTACGTGAAAATTGATTTGACCTAGAAATTAGGAAAAAAATTAAATTAAAAAAAAATTAATTAGAGAACGAAGTATTATTAGAGTCACCATTACTTGTATTTGGCGGTAAAGACGCACTTACGTTTAAAAATAAATATTAATTTATATTTTCGTTTTTTCCTTTTCAGATGATCCCAGTTTCACAGAAATTGTTGCTCAAGTTGAATTTGCCATTGAACATGGAATTATGCCCGAACGTATTTATCAGGGCAGCAGTGGTTCATATTTTGTTAAAAATGCTTCAGGGGTAAGTCAAAAAATGTGGATTACTTTCTAACTAACTGCCAGCTTATATCCAAGCGGAATATAACAGAAATTTGTGTATTTTGCTTCGAAAGCATAAGCTTAGAGAAAAAAACATTGACTTCATAACGGGGAAATTTAGCAATGAAGATATATTTGTTAACTTTTTGGTTGCAAGTCAAATAAAGCTAGCAATAGTAGAAGATGTAGTTAAAAGAAATCCATTATTTTTACATAACATTAAATACTTCACTTATTACAGTTAGGATGATCCAAATACGCACCGTTTTGTTCCATAACTTATTGCCATTTTGAAGGTAACTTCATTATGTCTCTTGCAAAGACCGTCCTATCTATTGGCAAAAAAACTTGGACAATCGATTTTCAAAAGCTTCTCTTGACGGCTAGAGTTTCACCAGTAAAATTATTCGCGACAGACAGGAGCAAATGGTAATCACTTGGTGCCAAGTTCGGACTGTAAAATGGATGCATAAGAACCTCCCAACCAAACGCTCGGAGCTTCATTATTAATCCGCATGACCTGTCTTTGTTCTTATGGAACACAATTTCCCTCCTATTGACCACAGCTGGCCGCTTCTGGACGATTGTTGCCTTCAGACGGTCAAATTGTTGACAGCACAAGTCCAAATAAAGAGTTTGGCTGTAGAGGACCACCTCGTAATATATAATTCCATGTCAGTCTCACCAAATACACAGCAAAACCCCCTGAGTAAAATACCTTCCTGGTTTGGGGCTGGTTCACCGCAATTCGACCAAGGCTGTTTATCATAAGCGAACCTCTTTTTGTCACCAATCATCAATCATTCATTTCAAAAATGGGTCTACTTTGTAGCGTTTTATCAGCGATTCGCAGATGGATATTCGATTGATAAGATTGTTTTGCGTTAACTTGTATGGCACTTATAAATCGAACTTCTTTTTGTATGCAGCCAAACGGATTTTTGTGCAATGTTTAGCCCCTGGGCTATAGAAACAGAGCCTACACGACGGTCGGGCTTGACGATTTCTATTATTCTATCGACATTTTCAATAATAGTCCTTCCAGGGCGAGATTCATCCTGATTGGCTGTTATAGTGTTAGGACCATAAACACTATTCACATTTTCAGCAGCCAGAATTGGGGTTTCGCCTTCATCGACTACTGAGTCACAGAACCGAGCAGTTTTTAGTACAAGATCTTATCTTTCTATAGCCATTTAGATTAACGCGGTCGCACTTATACAATGCCATATACAGATAACTAAAGCCACCTATTGGGAGTATAATGGATTTCTTTTTATTACACTTATATTTAATCCATCTTTGTAACCTTATGAAGCAACTTGTATTAACATTTGTGTCTACTTTTTATAACTTCAGAAAGTACTAGCTGTTTTCAAACCCAAAGACGAAGAACCTTACGGACGCCTTAATCCAAAATGGACCAAATGGATGCATAAACTATGTTGTCCATGTTGTTTCGGCCGAGCGTGTTTAATACCAAATCAAGGGTAAAGATTTGTCTACTTTCTAGCCTCCCTTTTCTAGTTTTTTATGTATTCCCTTAAATCTTCACAACAGTTATCTTTCTGAAGCCGGTGCCAGCTTAGTAGATCGTAAACTAAATTTAAATGTAGTGCCAAAGACCCGTGTTGTGAGATTGGTAGCTGAGACATTTAACTATGCCCGCATAGATCGCCAGAAGGCAAAGCTAAAGCGGCGTATTAAGGAACATTACCCTTCAGCAAGATTTAATCGCATGAGTTTGCCATTAAAGGTAAGTTGTCACCATAATGTCTCAGGTCGTATTGTAACTTGTAATTTCGTTTTAGACTGGTTCATTTCAAATTTTCGTGGAGGGTTATAAAGACGCTGACTACTGGTTGCGTCGTTTCGAACAGGAACCGCTCTCGGAGGCCTTAACGAAATCATTTCAATTACAATTTGAACGTTTAGTTGTTTTAGACTATATCATCCGTAATACCGATCGGGGCAATGATAATTGGTTGATCAAGTATATTCAACCCAAAATAACCAAAAAAGTCAATGGCGCTGGTGGCCAATCATTGGCGCCCGCATCATCGGGAGAGATTAAAACCGAAAATATTATCAACACAGATGTGATTGAATCTTCCTCGAATAACAACGAACAACATAAGATTGAAATTTCCGCCGCCGCTGGGCAGCTTGTCGATTTTGGCGCCAGCACGGGTTCTGTTCACAGCACCTCTTCTTCATCTACCTCCTCCAATCACAGTGGCACAGAGGGCGAGGTTCAAAACAACAAATCTGCGGACAGAAGTGAATGGAGTGTCGTTGATGCTCCCGAAATAAAGATAGCTGCCATTGACAATGGTCTAGCGTTCCCATTTAAACATCCCGATTCTTGGCGGGCGTATCCATACCATTGGGCATGGCTGCCCCAGGCAAAAGTGCCATTCAGTGAAGAAACCAAACAATTAGTACTGCCACAATTGTCTGATATGAATTTCGTTGAAGAATTGTGTACGGATCTGTATTACCTATTTCAACAGGACAAGGGTTTTGATAAGCGGCTCTTCGAACGACAAATGTCGGTGATGCGAGGCCAAATATTAAACTTGACGCAGGCATTAAAGGACGGCAAGTCGCCGGTACAACTAGTACAAATGCCAGCTGTTGTGATTGAAAGGTAAGTGAAATCGATTCTTGAATAACAGGTTTGTGCGAACAAAACAAAACATAGTCATTTCTAGTATGTACTCTTATTTATTCTTGATAGTCATTTGCCGATATATATAATTGACAAATCCTTTTGAAATGTTGTTGGCCAACCACAATAAAGCGTCGTTTTCGTTTGTGGTAGACGCGCTAAGGATAGCATGTAAAAGAGAATATGAAATTGGCGTTTAGCAAGAAAAATTTCAAATTATTATGGAAATTCAATATGCATCGTTACACGAAGGATAATAATTCATATCACAGACGAACAGAATTCATTAATAATAAGGCGGATATTTTAACAAATTTAAAATTATGTCTTGTCTTGTATTCAGATCATTATATATTGGTTTATTTGGACAGCTGCTGTATTTCTTCTAGAATTCTCACAAACGAAGTTAAATTCGACAACCTACTATCGACATTAGACTACTTGAAAACTAATCGAACTTCAGTTTCTACAAAAATTTTATTAATTTTTTATTTGTATCATTTCTTTCAGATCCCGAGCATCACGTGGTTTTTTCTCATTTACCCAGCGCTTCCAAAATAAAAGTCCTTTCTTCTCCTGGTGCTAACATTATTGTTCAAGCATTAGCAAAAACAACATTATTTTTTTACCCATTCGTCGTTTTCTTCTCGTGGGCCTAATTTCCTTTTAAACAGAGATCGTTTCGTTACGATCATATAACATGTCTTAGAAAGTATATTTTAGTTCCTCATGTTATCTATATAGTTAATATCGTCGCCACATTGTGCAAATATGTCATGTAACGAAACCGATTTAGTTATTTGTAGATGAGCTTTCCTCTTGCAGGTTACAACGAGAGAAGTGTATGTACAGAGATAGAGTTCATTAAAAATCTTGCGGCTACCACAGGTTCTATGGAGTTTTCTTCTGTTCGCAAGATCTAGTGGACTACTTGGTGGCTTCGAGTTTTTTTTTTATTTTTTTATTGAACAATGTCAGGTCCGGCGATACTCAATAGTAAAAACATATTTTAGTTTTATTTATATATAATATATAATATTTGATATATGTAAAATTTTCTCATTAAGGTAAAAAAAAACTTGAAAAGAAATTCGAGAGAAAAAAACTTTAAATAAAATGTAACTTTGGTTATTTTCTTTATTTGAATTTGAATCTTGAAAACAGATCTCAATGTTTATTTCTAAAAAACACAAAATGAAATACAACACTCACATTATAAATTTAACGAGATTATTATACTGTTCAGAGTACGTATAACGCATGACGAGCAAATCTTGTTTAAATTAAATTAAAAACAGCAAATTAATTTTTCTTTCACCAATCACGTTCAATTTGCAAAGCGGTCTGTTTTCAATAATTCACAAGCCATTCCATTTAACAAATTGATATACTTTATTTATTATGATTACAATTTATTACTATAATTTATTTGTAGGTAGTATAAAATATTTTCTAGTTTATTTTTAGTTAACATATCATGAGCGTAAACCTTAAATCTCACCATAGAGGTCTTGATCATTTATATGGGCTAGATTGTCTTTACTGAAACGGGGCGGTCATTTTCCGGTCTCTAGCAATTATAATTACCGTTGGGCGTGTCGCTCGCTCATTAATTTGTATCGAAATAGTTTAGATACCTTCACAGCTATATTCTATTTTCTGTATGGCATTTGATGCTTACTTGTCTGCATCATTTCTTTATACTTATTGTTAGATATTTTCTATAATCTGAACTTTTTTACGTCGTACTTGTTGTCGATAATTTAGCCATCTAGCTCCCAATCTATATACTCTATCAATAACAGTTACCAAAAAATCATAATTATACATAAACAAAAAATTAACATTTTATATGCATAAGTACATTGCATTGTAGTCATATCGTTTTTGAAAAGTTTCTGAAATAAAATTAACAGGATACTGGTGTATAATCAATTTTTTGTTTTGTTTTTAGGTTCTAAAACTTAATCATTAAGATCCGTATATAACATGTTTACATTTAGTTCGAAAAATCATGTTCATCCTACTTTTCACTCATACTGTGTTCACTCTGTAAAGTTTTTGAACCATTAAAACAAAATGTTATTTGAATGATTTGGCATAAGTTGTATATTTATTTTACAATATGTATTTAGTTCTGAATGTGATTAATAAATAAACAAATATATATGTACACATACATTAATTCCAAGTTGTTTTTAATTTTATTTCAATCCAAACGATAACTGCTTGCGACAAGTGTATACTTTAATTGGCAAAGAACACTGAAAATCTAATTAAGGATAACATTTCTCTATGGGATGAAATCATATGGATAGCATTGTTTTTGTATTCCAGAACACCAATCCAGTTGCCAAATTGGCAGCGGGAATTTCGCGAAAAAAAAACTTTATTTTGCGACTTTTGTGCGTTACAGAACGCACAAATAAGGTTTCGATCTACATGTTGATATTGTAGTTTCACGCCATAGCTTTACGCTTCCTAGACTATACAACACTAATTTGAGCTTACCATGTCATGCTAAACAAACTCTAGCGCATGCTCTGATTATGCCTAATATTTTATATTGCATTGAAATTTATTCTGGTACTATAAAGCGACAAAGGCATAAAATTCGCTCGGCCTTTAACAGGGCTATGCGATATTAATTTTTCCTCCAGTCACTCATTCACATAATATGCTTTGTTCTTTTTTAAAAAGTACTCGTATGCTTTCAATTTCGATCATTAGGGAACTAAACAGTTAATTATACCAAAATGAAAAAACTTAAAGATATTCAATATGTATAATATTGCATTTCGTAATATAACCTTCCAGCATTTACTAACATTTGCTTAAATATATAATTCTTTTTCAATTTAGTTCCGGCTAATTAATTCTTAATGTTTAATATGTTGCTTTTTAGCATTTGGGAACCTATGATTTTTTTAGGTTTCTTTATTTATTATTTTTTTATATTTTTAATTGTTATTTTTTATATTAGTAATTTTTGTACTAACAATATATTAATAATTTCAAAGGATAGTTTTTCGCTCAATTAGGGTTATATTGTAATTCGATTTAAATTTGGCCTTTTATGTTTATAAATTATAATTTGTACAATATAATAAATGAATGGATAACATTAAATTTCGTCCCTTTAACTTCTCATCAGAAACCTGATAAATTTAAATAATTTCTGGAAAAATTAAAAAAAAATCGACCGGTTAATCTAGTATCTCCCGTACAAATGGCCGACTTAGCTCATATACGTATTCTTGGCTTCTTCCAATCTAATGCACTAAACTTATTCACACATATTGAGCGTTTCTCAAAGTTAGGTATCAAAATCAAAACAGAGCAATCAATCAATCCTCTTTAATTTCCCACTGATGGATCGTAGCACATATCCCCCAATTGGTTGCTCCAAATTCGACCAAATTTATATACGTCACGCGTTTGGTAATCTACGTTCTCAGAACGAAAATGGGTGATGTGGCCATGGGCAATCAGGTACCTTCCACACAGATTAACCGATTTATCGGAACTTGATTTTCCACTATAAACTCTATTTAATAGCCTGAAGTTACTTAAATTCTCATCATAATAAATCGTTATAATGCGTTATTACAAAACAACGTTTAGAAAAAATTTATCCTTCTGCATTACCCAATCTGAGGACTTCAGAATGTTATAACTTTTCTTCTTTTACATACCTTTAATTAAGAGTATTTTTTGCAGCAATACAAAAAGAAGTTGGGTGAAAGTGTATGTAAGTCAGAATTATTATTATTATTTTTTTGAGCAGATTGAATCTAATAGATGAATTGTTGCATATTGTAATTTATATATATATATTTATAATTGGCCGGAAGGCTTTAAATTACAAGCCAAAAAAATAATAATAAATAAATAAAAATATATTTTTGTATTTTTTATTTGAAAAGAAAAAAATGTATGAAATCAAACTATTTTTATATGAGATAATACGTATTTTATATTTTAATTTAATTTAATTTATTTATTCAGGATTGTAATATTAAGCCCTAATACGTATTTTATATTTTAATGTAATTTATTTATTCAGGATTGTAATTTTAAGCCCTAAGGCCGATTTGATTAAATTACAATATTATAACATATCTTCTCCATAATTCACTAACAAATGCATTACACAGCTACCCAAAATTTATCAAATTTAAAACAATTTTTTTATATAATTTTGTATTTTTTATTTTAAAGCAAAAATATAAAAAATCAAAAAACCATTTTTATATGAAATAATATGTATTTTATATTATACGCAAAATTTCTCAAATTTAAAATCATTTTTTACACATTTTATTAAAAAATTTTCAAAATAATAGAATAAAATTTGTAGTTTTTCGATTTTTTAAATTTTTTTTAAATCTTTTTTATTACTTGTATTTTTTTTCTTTTTTTTTTTTTTTGTATATTTCAATATTTTGTATTTTTTTTTTTCTATTTTTATAAATTTTTTACAAAAAGCATATCATAACAAAAAGATAACAAATAAAAAGAAATAGCAAATAAAGTATAAATTACAATAATTTCTATAAATAAATATAAATATATAATAATAATGAATATGATTGACGGAGTCAATCGGAATATTGGGAATATTGTTAAATACTCAACTCAACATTTATGTAACACTCTAGAATACGTCTTCAATATACATTCTTCGGAAAGCAATAAGCGATCGAATATCAATTTTTTTTTCCATGAGCTGAGAAGGCCTCCCAGCAGAAAAAGGCATACGGGAGTGAATATGAGATCTTAAAGAAGGCTTAATTCCACTTAAGCGCTTACTAAACTCAATGGTACTAAAATGTAGCACCAACTTGGAATGTAAACCTGGTTTGGGAAGAATTTTACTTTCGTAATCCCCCCCAAAAAAGAAAAATAAAATAAATAAACTAAAATCACCTCAAAACGAACAACATTTTTAATACATTTAAGCAGTGTTGCCACAACTTGGTAATGAAAAAGACAAAACTTTCACAAAAAAAAAACTAAAATAAGCTTAAAAAAATAACCAGAAAAAAACAATATATTTTTTTTAAAGAAAACTGATGTAGTTTAAACTTAGGTACATCAATTTTTATTGCGTTTTATAAGTTTGAAACTTAGCAGATGAGAAATTTATTGATACAAAAAGACTTTGCGAGGTAAAATATTTATTTAAAATTCAATTCGATTCAAGAATTCATAGGAATTACAAAAAAAGTGTAATTTTCATACAGTCCAGCAGTAAATGATGATTTGAAAGCTATATTTAACAAGGCAGTCCACGTTTGAACCAATATGTTGATTTTTTCAGGGGTTTTAAATGGTATTAATCGCGGGAATACAGGAAATTTTAAAATTTGCCCAACATTTTTTAGTTTTTTTACATACTAGTAGGAATCTTAAGTGGTTTTAATCAAAAGAATAAAGAAAATGTCAAACTTTGGTAAAAAAAACTGTTGGTCTTTTTCTATTATTTTTTTATTGGTCGATTCTATTACAATCTCCAATATTGGATGCGTTTCCTTCGACGCGCATGCACATCGTCAAGCAGTGAAAAGGACCGAACTACCGATATTGAGTCAAAATATTAATAAGGAAAAAAAGGTCAAGATATTACGTGAATTTGATTTTCTTACTACTGTTGGTATTGCATTAGTGTGTGTATCAAAATTTCATTTAAATTATTTCATTAGATTTTCTGTAATAATTAAGTTTTAGTACTACTCTTAAGGTACTCGAGTCAGTTTGTTTTAATTTTTTTTTTTACCTGTTTCTTTGTTTAATAACAAAACCCGATTACAGTTCTTGTGAAAAATTTCAATGTTTCAAGTTTCCGTTTGAATGGTTGATAGCTTTCTTCTTTTAAAACATTTCTTCAAGCTGTTTCACAGTGATGTAGAAAAGAATTTGATCTACCTTCTTACAGTTAAATCCAAGTTTTGCCCGCTAAACATATCAGAAAAAAAAACGAAATCTAACGGAAGAAACCTAAATTGGCAACTCTGCATATAAGCTTTAAATGAAGTTGTTTTTAGTGATACCTAGGATGTTCATAATTCCATTCCATGAATTTCTTAATACTACACAAATATAACTGATAGGCGGCATAATTCTGGAGTCCATTTAGCATCTTGAATCCGTCAAAAAAAATACTGTCAACTAAATTGATTTAAATGTTGTTTGAAGCTACATAAATAAATTAACATGTGTAGGATCTGATAATGACTAAGAAATTGAAAGAATCAAATGCCTACCTTGCTAAAGTGCGGCCAACTCGGTAGCGAAGAGAACAACGACACTTAGGAAGTTTTTCCGTTGATGTTTCTCTGATGATGTATCTCTTTTATTTTTCAAACGAACAACGTTGCCTAGCACATGGAAGACCGTAAGGCCTGCGCGTAAATGAAGAAGACACTACTTGTCCCTTACGTAAGTAACCTCAGGATTTACAAAGTTATGAAGTTGGTATTAAAATCTGATGTCACAAATGAAATGAAGAAGAATCTGAGAAGAACAATGCGCTGGAATTTTGTTTATGTACAACTTTAGCCACATTTCATACATCACTTTAATTATTCATGTATTTTTTACGCAATAACAACATAGTAAGTAAATATAACATACAATATTATTATTTATAACAATGGTAATAATAGCAATATGAGCAGGTCAGTGCACGTTACAAAAGAAAAACGTACGCAACTAATTTTAAATATAACTAAATTTTAACTAGAAAGGTTTATATGAAGTTTTAAATTAAAACATATCACTACGTATTATTGGCAGTATTTTCTTTATTACTGCTATTGTTGTTGTTATTTGTTTTACTATTCAAACCCCGCTGCTTTTCTAGAGATTGCTGCAGCTATACAATGAAAAAAAAAAAAACAAATGCGGTAATTTCAAATGATTTGAAAGTGTTTGTGTACTAAGGATGTTACCTCTTTGCTTTTCTTCTCGTAATTTTCTTTCATTCGTACTTCAATTTTGGCTAACGAAGCGTCGTACTCGAATTTCAACCGATCATACTCCCTTAACATATGAGCTTCTTTATCCTCCGAATAACGCTGTAATGAAAATTTTGAAATTCGGGTTTTACTCCTCAATTACATATTTAAATAACTTGAAGTTTCTTTTCCTACATACGAGTATGTAGCATAAAAGTTATTTATCTAGATCTTTATGTTTCTTGACATATGTATGTAGGCGGCATATAAAATGTATTTGAATAAACAATTTACGCTACCTTATAGTTTGCTGCCGTTCGCTTTGCCGAATTATATTTACTTTGCCACGATGTTATGGTAATTTCATGTGCCTTTTGTAAGTCCATAAACTTCTGCTTCCACTCCATTTCCACGGTATCCAGAGATTTCCTTTGCTCCTCCCATTGCTTCATTACTGCCTTCATGGATTTTCGCTCAGCTTCGATTTGTTGCTGACGTTCATTTAATTCGTTTGTTAGATCCTTGATTTTATGGGATTTTGCCTGCATTTCGTCTCGAGTCCTTTGCAAGAGTACATTTTGCTTTTGTATCACATCACGATGTTCGTTGTCTTTTTCTTTTAGCATCTCCTCCATTTTTTCACGCTCTGCTAAAATGGCTTCCTTTAATAGGTCCACCTCGGTTTGCCTTTGCTGCAGTTCAGAAGTTACATGTTGATACTCCCGTTGTAAGCAAAGATTTTGTTCTTGTACCTTTTGGCCTTTCATTTGCAATTTTTTCATTTCTACAGCAAAAATTTTTGCCATTTCATCACGAATTCTCGCTTCTATTTTTTTAATTTCGGATCTCTCCAACTCAGGCGATGTTGTGACACTTTTATCACTCAACTGTTTGGAGTTCCTCGAGGATGTATTCGATACTTCTGAGGCGGATGACTGTGTTTTAATGTACTCCTCGAATTGAGCAGCCTTTGTTCTTAGTTCTTTGATAAGCTGTTCCTGATGCCCACTTAATTTCAATTGTTCATTAAGTTCTGCGATATGATCATTGGATGTTTTTAATACTTTCTTCAGGTCATCGATTTCCTTTTTGTTAACAGCATTAATGTTTGTTAATTTTAGATTTTGTATTTCGAACTGTAATCGGAAATAAGAAAAAGGTAACAAAGAGCAAATATTAAATAATTTAGCTGCTGCAAATATATTTGCAAAGATATTACAGAAAACCATGTTCGAGAGTAACGGCAGACGTACGAAAAGAAGTATTGATTATTAGTTAAACTTATGACTCAGCGATTTCGAAATATATTTAATGATTTCGAAGGTAATTATTTCAATCAATATTGTTTTCCGAAAACCCGAAATATGCAAAATATCCAATGAAAATTTGCCGATAATAGAATGAAACTGTCGGGTCAAATTATGACCTCGTTATTCAGCATCTTCTGGAGATTGGTTGTAGACGATTGCAATTTTCACTACGGAATGGATACTGATAAGTGTGTAAATCTCACTTTGTGGAGCCGGAAAAGTTGATATTCGTTTTACTATAGGGCAATAGGATAGTTTTACTGTTTTCGTCTCACGCTGTCATTAATTTGCACCAAAAAAGAAGGATTTATTCTGGTCGGATGAATTCGCAGCACGACTCGCAGGATAACGCGACAAAAGAATTGCGCAGATGCTAACAAAGATAGATCGTCTCTTCAAATAACATCGTCGAGCCAAATGGCTAGAAAATGGGCAGCTATATAATCACAGCGCATAACCGTTACCATGCCTCAGCCACCGTATTCACCAGAATTGGCCCCCTGCGACTTTTCATTTCATTTTATTGAAGTCTTGTAATTTAAAGCCTTTTGGCCAATATAAAGCAAATTACTTTTTATTACTTTTTTATTACTTTTTCCTGTTTCCAAGATTGAAGAGACCCATGAAAGGACGGCGTTTTGCGACGATTGGGGAGAAAAAAACAGAATCGCCGAACACGCAAAACACTTGTCTTATAAATGCCTCTCACAAACAAACTAAACATGATATATGAATAAAACCGTCAACATATATTCGAGACGAGTGTATTAACATAAAAAAAAAATAATAATAATCGAAAGTCGAATATACGTAGCCCGCGAAATTTGAAAATTCATCTTATTTTTTGAACACACATCGTATATATTTATAAAAAAAAAACTGCATAGAGATATGTAATGGAGACATCGAACGATGCACGATGTGGTCAACGAAAGAAAACCTGAAATTATTATACCACTTCTAAACGATTTGACCAATTTTAACGAAAATTCTCACAGCCATTTTTGAAGAGTTGGGGAGCTTATGCTCGAAGACTCAACACTCCTGGTATACCCATAGCTGCACAGTGAGAGTCCAAAGTACTATACCTTGAGTTTAACAAATTTTCATTGTGCTACCAAGACGAAATTTTGACCCAAGTACAACAGTTTTTATGTCGTCATCTGGTCCTTAAAAAATTGCCAAAAACTACATGTTCCGGATATCCCTTATAATTCGGGAATTAGGCGATTTAGAATATATTTCCTAAATATTTTCCCTCAGACCTTTTACAGTTTTTTTTTTTTGTCCATTATAAAGCAAATATTATTTTTTATTTATTTATTTATTTGGCCTTCCGGCCAATTATAAGTAAATTAAAATATGCAACAATTCATTTATTAGATTTAATCTGCTCAATAATATAAATTAATTTCTTGGCATAGAAAAATGCTTAGCATAAAAATGCGGAAAGCAGAAATGTTGCAAATAATTTATTTTCTGAATATACGACACCAAATTCTCAGATATTTTCAGAAATTTGGTCTCTTTTTTTAAATTGGAAAACTTCAAATGAAACACAAATAAAACGTATAATAAACAGATTCAAAATTAAAATTGTTTCTAATTTCGTTTCGTGTGTATGAATCAAAACCAAAATTGTTTATGATTTCGCTTTGGATGTGTAAAAAAAGAAACATAAAAACAATTTTATCAGCATCAGAATCAAAATTGTGTATATCTTTGGTTTGAATTCCAAAAACTGAAACTGAAATCAAAACTATTTTCGGATTTGATTTCGTTTCGGTGATGATGCTGCTTACAGCAATTAGTAGATGTACTATTTTAATTATATAATAATTTCAGTTTAATAACAGTAAGAAGAATACAGAAGATATGCAGAAGAGTTAATGCAGTGCGAAAGCGAACATTTGTCTCTGGCGCCTAACACTCAAATAATGTCTCTTGTTGACATTTTGTCCCAGCGGGAAAAACTCATAGCGCACAATACCATGATAATTGCGTAAACAATTTTGAATCAACGATTCGGTAGTTATCTAGTACAGAACTAGTTTGAAATCATTTGACGCGCAACTAGCAAAGTGGCAATTAGGCGACAATATTCCCCAAACACAATATTGAAATGTGCGGTTGTTTGTGTGGACGGGAAACAGTTCAACAGTAAGGAAATACTGCAGTGCATTACCCTTTTACTTTCGTATTGCAGCGGAGTGCAGCTCTGGCCGCAAAACCTCTAACAAAACGGAAAACTTCTGCAATGGTTGTTGCTGCAATATAAAATTTCATCCTAGCAATATTACTATTATCCGTTTGACCGTTCGGTTTGAAAAACTTCAAAATAACTCGCCAAAATGGTTCTTGATAGATACATATTTGGATTTGTATACTTATTTCAATTTTCCTATCGTTCTATGCGGGCCCCCTCAAATTTTGCTTATTATTTTCATGTTTCTGGGGCATAATTTGAGAAACATGACTTTTCTTTTTCTTATCCGCCCAATATACTGTGTCTAACATGCCCCTCAAATTATTGAAATGTTTTAGTTAATTTGATTATCTCATCACTCTTACCTTCGTCAACTCAGCAACATATTCCATACATTTGGCACACTCATTAGATGCCTCTTTTGCTGCTTTTGATGTTTCCAATTTCTCTTTTTCTAATTTTTCACGCAGACTTAATAATTCCTTTTCATGGCGTAGTTTTTCCGTCTCCAGTATTTTAGAAAGTTCAGAAGATTTAACTTCGGCCAATTGCAAAGATCTTTGCAAATTTGCAATTTTTTCTTTTGCCATTTGTAGTTCTTTAGCTTGATCCGATTTTAGAAGTTTTTCAATTTCAAATGATTGGGCCTCCTTTGCATTTGATATTTCGACATAAAGATTTTTCAAACGATCACATTCGGCTTGAGAATCTTTTAAAAGAAATTTGTGCTTTTCCAGCTCCAAACGTAAATTATCCGCAGTTTGTCTTTGTTTTAACGTAAGATTTTCCTTGTGCATATGTTCGTAGTTGAGTTTAAGGCTTTCATGTTCTTGCTTCAGTTCTTCTAGATCGATTTCCAGATTTTTGAGCTGGCTATCCAAGTTTCTTCGTTCTAAATGCTGGGATTGTTTTAGTTTTTCCAGGTCTGCGTTCTGCTGTTGAAGCTGTTCGTGTTTGTAGCGCAATTCTTCCAATTCTTTACAAGTTGATTGTATGCGGTTGTCTTCCTGATTGTGCTGTCGATCTTTGTCGTTTTTTAAGGTATCATATTCTTCTTTTAAAACTTGTAGTTTATGTTGCAAGCGTATGTTCTCATCTTTGAGCGTAGAGATTTGTACAAGAGCCATATTTTCCTCTTTCTTAAGGTTGCTTATCTCATTTTCTTTGTCTTCTACAGATTGTTGCAACTTTCTTATTTCCTCTCTCTTAGTTTTGACATTGGCCAAAGCTCGATAAAGTTCTTCCTTGAGGTTAACAGCACGATCTGCTGGATTCATGGGAGTGCTTCTCTCCACACGACCATGAGTGTGACTTAAACGACGGGGTGTATCTTCCATATTATGTTGGTGCAAAACACTGTCCATTACATCTAGTTCCGCAGTAGTAACTTCCAAGCGTTCTCTTAGAGTTGATATGGTTCTTTCCATTCCCTGTATTTGCTCCTGCAAACTGGCTATGAGCTTTTGCAAACGCACATTCTCCTGAAAGTAATCCGGTTTAGACAATAGATCTTCACAGCGCTTCTGTGCCTGATCCAAGGCATGGCTCAAATCGTTGATCTTGCTAGCCTTATCGCAAAGCATCATTTCATGATTTTGTTGTAAGGCCTGGTAGCGGCTGCTCAAACTGTCCAACTCGGACGATTTCTTGTCCAACTTATTGTTAGCCTGTTGTATTTGCTGCTGCAACATTTCCACTTCGGCGCGGTGATGATCTTCCATTTGTCTGCGTTTTACCTCAAAGTTGCGTTCACTGTTCTTATTAAGATCCCGCTGAACCATATCATATTTCCGCTGCACATCGGAGAGTAACATTTGGGCTGTTTCCAATTTTCCATGTAAACTGTTATTCTCAGTCTCCACCTGTTTCTTCTCCGACATCAATTTACTAATAGTATTCTCTAGATTTGAGCATTTCTCTTTGGATTCCACTAGTAGTTCATGAGTATTGTTCTTATTTGCTAAGGCCCTTTCCAATTCGGCTTCTGTAATTGCCAATTTCTTTTCCAACTCGCTCTGGGTTTTGTACTGTTCGCTATGAAGTTTTTGAGAATGTTCCAATTCCCGAGTCCGGGATTCAAGCAACATTTTTAGCTTATGAATTTCCACCTCACAATGTGAATGGTCAGCCTGCGCCGCCACCAGATGCGGCTGGGGAAAACCATTGTTGACATAAGGATTTGAGGGCAACGTCAACACTTCCTGTTGTAAATTATTATGTTGCCGGTCCTGAGGTTCATGATCTTCCGTCAAAGCGCTAGGAAAATTGGTGGTAGAATCAATCGTGGCCTCATCGTCCTCTTCGGCGTCCAAATCACCGAAAGCGTTTTGTAATAAATTATTCAGCTGGAAGCAGAGCAAAGCTGTGCACAATTAAAACTATAAAAATTAGCATGTTTGCCTAAACAAACCTCATCATGGCGTCTTCGTTGATCCTCCAACTCCTCTTCTTCTTGTTCACGATCTAATGTAGTGTTAACTTTAATACTTTCGGCGCCTTGGAATAAACTAACACCGGGCGTATCCATTTCTTCGTTATTCAGGCGCGTTAAAACCTTGAGAGCTAAATATTTGAAATGATTTTTTTTAAATATTTCAGCGCAAGCGCACTTCCTCACATCACGAAACAAAAATCAAATGCTTCTTCTTCTAATGAGTGTAAATAAAACAAATTGGAGATCGGTACCCAACTAGCAAATAAATGACGGCGACAACATTTCATGTCAGGCCACGACAAAGACCGCGAAACGTAGCCAAATTTAATGATCGCATGTGACAAATTCAAAATTTGATTGACGACGATTGCATTCCACTCAAGTCCAACCGTTTAAAGTATGCCATGTGGCGATGGCGGTTCCTTGGCCAAGTTATCCGTTTATTGAATAGTAACTCTAAGCCCGAAAAAAAACAAAAAAAAAAAAAAATAAATAAAATAAAGTATGTCAATGCCACAAACACATTGCATAGGGAAATTCGAGTTATAAGAGATTTTGTTTCTCTCTGTGTAAAAATCAGAAGAGTGTTCCAATATTGCTAGCAAGATAAAAATGCACGATAAAATTTTAAAAGAAAATCAAATTTTCGATAAAAGTTTCTTCCTAACTAAAAATGACATATTTGAAGATTTGCGTTTTTTTTTTTTTGCTCATCAAAGGAATTTCCAAATTTGTAAACGTAGGGTGGCGAACGAATCGTGCTACTGTCAACTGTTAGTGTGGACCGTTATTTAAAGATGTCAAAGGAGTTGTTTACCCAGAACTGCACCGAAGGCGTGTCCGTTTCAACAGCATTTGATTCCAGCTAGATGGAGCAACTGCACACATGCCCAGACCGGTTATGGCGGATCTCCAAACAAATTAATATCCAGAAATTCCACTTTTCGCTGGCCACTAGGTCATCTGACCTGACTGCACAATACTTTTTTTATGGGGTTATGTCAAAGAAGAGGTGTACAAAACGAAACCAAGGATTTTGACCACACAAAAAGGCCACAAATTGAGTTTCTTTTTGAATTTGGGAGACACCAGGCAGCAACACTGAGGTTCTTACGCATAAAAAGTAAGACCACCATAAGTCAGATTATTTTAATCCGTTTTTTTTTTTGCTAACATGATACATTAATCTAGTGTTCAGCGCACACAGGCCACCTATTTTTTTTTTTTTTTTTTTTTTGGCGGCAGACGGACGTTGGAAATATTTGTAAATAAAGGTTTGAGTTGTTAAATAGCCTCTGGGTGGGAGCAAAATTTTTGGGTTACGTTTCAATTTGCTCTCCTCAGGTTGTCCTCGCGGTTACAATTTTCAAGCCAGGGAAAATGCCCTATAACACCTTATGAAATGCTTGATCGCAAAGAACACCTTTTGTATTCTACGTTTTTCCCAATTGCGAATATTCAAAAAAAAATATTTTTTTTGTGCTGCAATTTATTTATTTATTTTTTTTCTTGATGCTCTGAATATATTATAAACCTGCAGTTTTACAACGTTATCTTATGAAAAAAAAAAAATATTTGAATTTTATTTAAGTCAATAGTTTGGTAGTGGTAAGTAAAGGACGAGTTGGGAATGCCAATAACATGAAAATGGCGTTATGGTGGAAATTTTAAAAGTTTCAAAGTAGGGATTCTGTTGACAATCCAACTTCCAATTTGAATGTGGACTGGAAAATTGTGGTGAACTTAAAACGGCGAACGTATTTGTGTTCTGCTTTGGCTTTCGTGGAACTTGCTTGGGTGCCTAGATTTTTTCATTATACAAAGCTGGCATGATTTTTAGTATTTTTTTTTTTATTTCAGTTGTCAAATGTCAGAGGTTGGGAAGAACCATCCCACCATCACTAAACATGAGTACACCAGCGCTTCCAACGATCTGGCAACAAACTTTTCGAATATTTTAAGCGGGTGCATAGAGTAAATAAAGACAAGAGAAATTATTTGTTATTGTTAATAGGGAAATAAGTAAACCACAGCAAATAACAAACCAGTCATATTATTCATGGTGAAATCATTCAATTCCTAAATTCTTTCTCTCAAACCGAATAAAAAGGGGTAACAGAGGAAATGTCAAATTGCTTTCATTGTACTTGTCTCCTCTTATTTATTACTATTTATTACTTATCTGTCGTTATTTATTTATATTATTTATAGTTCTGACTGCAAACAAACTTATTTGCTAGTTCACATAATACAATAACGACATTTTCATTTCGCCAAAGGAGAAATATTTATGCACTGTGCTGTTTCAACGCCATCAAATGATCATCATGCGCACTATTTTTATTTAGGGAGAATAAATTTCTCTTAATATAATCCTTTACTCTATGCACAGGTGACAGTAGTAAAAAGCTTATATTTATAAACAAGAGAAACCTATTCTCTCATGTTGCTAGAAAATTTCTCCTTCGTTATAATTCCGGCGAGTATATAGAAAATCTGAACACTCAAGATGGCCAGAGCAGAAGTTTACACAATTTTAAATACGCTTTTTTGGTATATTTTTCGTTTTAATGTTAGAAAACACTTATAGACATTGGTACACATTGATTTTTTTATGGGAACTACTTTTTGGTTGCTTCCTCTCAACTCGCATTTGACAATAGTTACCTCATATTTTTATACATATTCTTACAAATGAGTCAATAATCTTAAAAATGTATGGCAACAATGTGCGGAATTGCAACAATTGAGTGGAATTTACGCCGTTTAGAGCGTAGCGTTGTTTAAAGAGTTGCAAAAATATCGTATTTTCTCATTATTCACATTTTCTCCTAGCGGAAAAGTTTTCCCACACAAATAAGGGATCTGCTAAATCCTCCTCTGTCGCTGCTATTGGTACATCATCAGTTGTATATAGCTGCAGGAGGCGCTGGTACACGACCCTGCTCAAATCCCTTGTGGATGTGGATGGCTTTCAATAGCCATATGAACTGGCACACATCAACAATTCCGTGCAACGTCAGTGACAATGCGTTGAGTATAGCTGATTATGCATGAGCAATTATCCAAATTCTGAAAAAGAAGATAAGAATATAATGAGTAAAGTGTGTTCAAAAATAAAAGAAATTGAGAAAACTGGGACGATACTCAAAGCCAGAGCATACCCTGATATATCGGGATCAATTGAAAACAGCTGATTAAGAAAGTTATTGCCAAGCCAACCAACACCAAGGTTGTTATTAATGTAAATGGCCATGGTTTGTCAAGCATCATTTATAATTGACATTCAAATTCCGTTTTGAGTGTCTATACGGATTCATGACTCGGATATCCATGGGGAAATTCCTATACGGGTTCATGTCTCGGATATCGATGGGAAATTCAAAGCAATCTTAACAGGAAAAAAAGACAACCTTGAAGTAGGTGAAATTGCTGGAACGAGATGTACATGGGGAAGTTTGGAGACAAAATGATTGAAAAGATGGCTCGATTGAAGTTTAAGTGCCGCTCGGGTAGTTGAGTTGGTTTGAAACAAAAGCCAAAAGGTTAGTTCGTGTTGACAAGTTAAAAAAACTAGACCCGAGGCCAACAATAGAAAAAAAATGAAGTAGCGAAATTTTAAAAAAAGAAGACCAAAATCTAAAAAAGGGTATATTCAGTCCGGTAAAGGATTTTGAATGATTTTATTTTTTTTTTAATATAAACATAAAAGTCCAGTAAACGAAGATATTGTTATCCTGCCATGTAAATAATATTCAGGACTTGTCTCAAATTAGAACAGGGCCGTAAATACAGCAAAAGGACATTGGAAACCAGAAGATTTATTGGGAGGTAATACGAAGTGTCGTCACGGCAGATGGGGTTTGCTCAGAGAAATCTGGAATACAGGTAACCAGTGTGTGCTGTAGTCGTAGGACCTGAAGAAAAAGAAAAAAAAATTAAAATTAAATCCAATCAGGGAAAAGAAATGGAACAAATAATAAAAGAAAAGGGAATCAATGTTAAAATGAACGGATCAACCGAATAGAGAATCAAATTAAAGAAGATAAAAAAGGAAAAAAATTAAAAAAAATATATATTAAGAAAGTTAAGTACAAAACAAAAGGTAATCTGTAGGAATAGTTAGTTACTAGGTAGAGATAGTGAAGATACCGTTAAGTATATTTCAATTAAACGTTGTAAAATGTAATGCTAAGGAAATTAGGGATCCAAACGCAGATTGCGTTTAAAATTTGAAAAAATAGGAATATTCACTTCATTCTACATATTAGAAGTACCGGTTTGAAGTTTAGAAAAGTTAGGTTTTAGGGAGCTCCCTCAGGCCTGGGAAAGGCAAATAGCTATTGTTTCCCGGTAGTGGACAGAACTATAGGATACAGGATATTAAATGTCGCCAATAAATGTGTAACTGTAAATCGTTTACTTGTTTGTTGGCGTTAGGTTGTTGTATTTCGTTGTTTGTTGTATCAGATGATTTCTTTTTTTTTTTTGTTTTTTAATTTTAAGAATAAAGTTTTTGTTATTAAATATATTAAAAATATGTATTGAATTTGAGAAACAAAAATGTTAGGATAAATTATTGATAGGGGTGGTGCAATAATAAGGTAAGTGGAAAGTGGCGGATATGAGGGAATCATTGCGGCTATGGTAGGGAGAGAGCGGCTGGAGGATAAGAGCTTCCTTCCGAATAGTGTGTTGTGTTGTGTAGTAATAATTGTTAGATCATCTTATAATTGCGAGGGTTTATAGGGCTGCGTAGTAGGAAGAAATTAACCCCTGTAGGATAAAGATGAATTTGAGCTGGTTGGTCCTATACAGCGTAGTGCTATGCAGCAAGCCACAGCAAATAAAAGCTTTTCTTAGAAGAGAGTTTTCATTTTGATTAATGCCTTGGAACACACTTTTAGAAGCAGACTTGAAAGACTTTATTGTAGAAAAGTATCTATTCTTCATAAAACATTCCTACAAAACACGTCTTCGTGAGAAAAATATCTTCCAAGACCCTTCTTCATGTGAAAAGCGCCATCCAAGGCGTTTTTTTTTTTTTTTTTTTTGAAAACTTTTCAAATTAAATAAATAATTTTTTTTGTATTTTTAAACAAACCTACGAAAACACAGAGCTGTAAGTGATGTACAATGCGGGTTATGCTAATTTTGAGCATATGGTATAGCATCCCGTTTCGGACTAAGCTTTGCTTTGTTTGGTAAAGGGCAACGACATAAGAAAAATGACAGTTTTAAGAAAAATTGCCTCTGCCACCTCCAACCCAATAATTATGGTTGAAACGAAATAACGACTTAATCGTATATCTCTTTTTCGCAGTTTGCCGAATGTACTACATGCATTATCTTCGAACCTTCTTCAATATACCGATAGATCCGAAATAAATTGGTTTATTCTCACATTTCGATGATGCTTAATAACATATCCTGAGTTACAAAAATATCACAGTCAGCTACACTCATGTAATTTGTATTTTGTCAAATTATTTTCTGTTTCGTAGGGTAACGTCTTTTCCTTGCTATAAAATTAGACGTTAATTGCTTAACAAATAAAATTATGCTAGATTTTAACAGTTTCTCTCACTGCTAAACCAATTCAACCTAAATTCATTATTTTGAAAATGCATAACAGAGAGCTTATCAGAGAGAGTATAATTAAAATCCAGATTTTCAAAAATTATGATTTAGGTTCTTTTCTTTTTATAAAGGCAACAATATAGTGCTTATGCACAATTTATGTTCTATTGAAAATAGTAACATAAAAAATTTTGATTGGAAATTGAATTTCAAATGTCCGCGGAAATTCTTTCATCGAATGGAATTTGTTATTGTAAATTATAATTAAGTTTGAAAAGTTTGTGTACACGGCAATTTTTATTTGAACTGGTAAATTAAGGAAATTAAAATTCTAACTGGCTACACGTTTACGTCAACAATACCAGAGGTGTTCGTTGACAGAAAGAAACCTTTAGGCAAAGTACTATTCACTTACTAGTGGCATTCTGTTCCGAATATAAGAATTTAAAAAAAAAAACTGCCTCTGTTCAAATGGCACTTGCAAAATACTTGTTATACATTCAGAATGAAATAAAGGATTAATAGGATCTTCCTTTAAAAAACTGGTCACAGTTTACTGAATTTACGACATACCAATGTATCTCTACCATATCGATACCGGTATATCTGCCATAAAGGTATTTTCTGTAATTTCAATAATATTTAATAACATATCCCGACAGTCACTATTGGAAAAAAATATCTAATTGTCAATCTGCTCAGTCCTTGAAATCTATATTTTGCCAAATTATTTTTTTTAACTTCTTCCAGCATCTATTTCTATTTGAACTAACGAAAAATTGCTACGGTACAGATTTTTTTAAAACAGTATTATTTGCGATTTTTTATTCTTTCCATGCTTTGTTTTTTTTTTTTTTAATCCTTAATTTAAAAAAAAATGTTTTTAAATAACTTTCTTGTAAAGATTTTTTTTCCGTGTTTTTAAGATTTTTTGTTTTTTTATTAATATTATACAGACTGTCCATTTATGTTCATAAACGCACTTATATTGGGGCATTTATCTAATTTCTCGGGATCGATTTGGAAAACTTTGGACAAACGTTTCCAACTCTGCGCATCGAAGTAGTAAAAGGTGCCACGTTCTTTTGTACCATTTTTCTCATATTGATTGAGGCCAGGAATTCGAGTTATCCAAATTTTTTCCTCTATATGATATCTCCACTCACGACTATGTCTAATGGAAATACAAATATGTAGAATTTTAGTAAGGCATGCAAAAGAAAACTTAGACGTAGAGGAACTCACAATTCAGCGGCAGCCATAAGTTGCATGATATCGCCGATATTTGTATAGAACAGGAAAAACAGCAGATCTTCTTGAAGTTTTTTTAAGTGCGAAAAGTGCGAGGAAAGTTTATCTCTTATCGCGAAATTAATTAAATATTCGGGTGGCACGTTATATTCAACATCTTGTGCTCTGAAATAAGCAATAAAATGAGAAAAACAGATTATAAGCAAAATGTATTATATCCAAAATGACAAAATGATTATGATTCAACCACATTGATCGTCATTTCCGTATCAAATCAAAGACAACTAAGATTCTGTTATTAGTTATTATTACAAGAAATCTACATATTTTGTACATCATTGTCTTCCTTGTTCTCATGGCGCGCAATTTTTCCGTGCACTACTACTATACGGATAGATTCATTTGGATGTTTTTGTTCATTTTCGTTATTGTCGTTATCATTTCAAAACAACTTGCAATTATCGCAATATATGTATGTACCTGCAGGGATGATCCGCAAAGGGTCCGGCGAATGTTGGATGTAAGCTTTCTTGGGAATTAAGATTTAAACCTAAGCCAGTTAAATCAATGCCTGATGCCAATGTCACCAAATTTGGATCGGATTCCGCGGCTCGCATAAACGTTAGTAGACCCACCATACCAAATTGATTATTCACCATACTCGCCGGTATATTTGTGACTTTGCCTAAAAGAAAAAAATGAAACAGAAAACGTGGAACACATTACAAAAATTTCGAAAATATTAATGACTTTGATGGTTCTAAGTCTATTGGGAACAGAGCGTACCATCAGGAGATGTTTGCACGCCGGTTTTCACCAATTTGTTTTCGCTGGAATTATCGTTCGCATGCTGTTGTTGTTGCTGCTGCTGTTGTTGTTGTTGCTGCTGTTGTTGTTGTTGTTCAATGCTACCACTATTACCCATAACACTAACGCCAGTCGTTGCACCTCCACCTCCACTACTACCACTGGGCTGTGCACTACTCACAACAGAGTTGTTTACAATGCCACCAATACCACTGCCAATCACACCGCCACTTCCACTACTACCACCGATACTGTTCGATGACGATGTGCTGCCGGGCGCACCACCGGAATTGCCAAGACCAACACCAAGTCCCGCTCCTGAGCCGCCCGCACTACTACCCCCTGCTCCTGTTCCTGCCGATGAACCGGCCGCTGATCCCACGGCACCACTACCCACTGCACCCAACCCACTATTGGATACAATCGCATTCATCGTCTTATCCGTGCCATCTAAATTATTACTATCTGTAAGTCCACTACTTCCCGCATTCGTTGTACCATCCGAGTTTTGAGTGCCCGGTAACGCAGGAAAATCTTCACTAGACATCGTGAACTCCGACTGCTCTGATGTTGGTTGTTTCACCATGCCAACTAAATGGAGGGACATTCCATTTGTTTACGTTCCAAAAGAAGGAAAGAAAGAAAGAAAGAACAAAAAAAAAATACTCTTAGCATACAAATGATACGCATTTCGAGTTGATTTTTAGTTTAGACAGAAAAGGAGGAAAAGGAGGAGACAATAAATAGTATGCTTTTAAATTTTTGGAAGAGTGTGTTGCTTCTTTTTTTCTATTTTGATTATCCAATCACGTATGAAAGATACGGTTAATGTTAGAATTACTGTTCTATTACAGACTGAGATACGATCCAATTAGGCTTTTCTAATTTGGTTAGAACAACATCTAGGAAGGTTCGATTTTACTTACGAGTGAGTGCTCATTGTTATAAAATTACGCTAATTATTACAAATATTACAAAACAAATATTTCTTCAATGTTTTGTACGAATTTGAATCTGTGATTTATACCTATATATGATTTACGATGGATTCGTGGCAACACCCAAGAGCATCTGATGTCTATGGGAGGTTTTCTCTAATCAACGTTTCATTTTGACATGGATCTAAAAACGATGTCTGATAGGTTATTCTTGTGTTCAATTATTAAAAAAACATCTGGAAAACTTTCCAGCGAGCTCTGCGCAGATTATTTTAGCAACGTAAAGAAGCTATAAAGAAGTTTGGGCTTTGAACTATTCCCAAAACGCGTTAGTTGAAAGCTATGTAATATTTGAAAACATACTGATATTTAAATTCGATATTATAAACTGGTATTAGAATTACTATGGGATTGTACCAATAAAATAAAAAACTGTGTGTTCATTTAAAATAAAGCTAGAACTAATCCCCGGACTTAAAGAAGCTTCCCTAACAACTGACTGCCAACTCCTAAAACTTAGAATTCTATCGGGGTTCGAATATCCCATATACAACATACACCTATCTCTTAACTGATATATTTTTAAATCCGACCACATTTAAGTCTACTTCGCCCGAAATGTTTCCTTTTTATCGTACAAGGCGCAAAGAAAACAACTCCAGAAGCTACTCCAGTGTATTTACATCTACCTCTATCGTAATATCATTTTCACCATAACTCAAGTTGTCGAAAGAACCCTTTTAACAAATCATTTTATTTTTAAGAAAATAACTTGAGATGACACAATAGTTCTAAAATCATTCTTACTTAAAACACAGAACATTTGTTTTTGACTAAGCGGTTTTGATTTAAGCAGTCCCTTTTAGGTGTATTCATAATTCCAGTAAAATAATGATATAAACGAAAATGCGCAGAATTAAACATTGATAAAAGTTTTCTTATATTGATTTTTATTTTTCTAAGGACATTTTGCAAAGCTGTAACTCATGGGATTTTTGAATACTTTGAACCAACACACAACATGGAACCTTATTTATTTTTATGATTAAAATTTGTAGGTTCTTTAGAATAGAAAAAGTCTTTGTTTTTTAGAAACTTGCTCATCTTTTCAGTGATACTCATCATGTTGTATTCATTATTTGTGAATTAAGCCACAAATATTTCAACCATTCCAAAATATCTCGATAATGGTGGTATCGCTCAATTATTTTTGTTAATTTTAAGAAAATATCGTAAAGTATTTCATTTTAAAGCAGTTATGATGAGTAGGCTGGCAATTCGATGAAATTCATATAATGTAAAAAAATACTATGGGGCTCGATCTTAGTAACTATTCCATTCTCCGAGTTCGAAAAAAAGGTTATATTGGCCTACAACCTTTTTTTGCAATGATTTGACAGTGGATTTCCAAGTTATGGCGATCTTTTTTTAAACAGTTTACATCATTTGGCTTCAGTTTTCGAATTTTGTAGATAAGTCAATTAAATATAAATGTCATGATTCCTAATACTTATAGTTACTTTGTAATTTTGGGAAACTATAGTTATCAGAAAACCTTTCTATTCCGAACTAATGCAGTGATTGAAATTTAGGCTGATGTAGCGACTTTATTAATATGGCTGACCATGACCAACAATTTAGGTTTCCACTTAATTTTGTGTCGTTAAGACTTATCTGCAGAAACGTGAAACGACCAAACATTAACAAATTAGCATGGGTTCTTATGCCACAATGATTGTGCTTATGAGTTCGTTTTGACGAGAATCTTAAATTTGTCATTTTGTCAAAAATGCAAAAACAAGCTACGAAATAAAGTAAAGAAAAGTATAATTTTAATTTTTAGGCTTATTGGAGAGGACTTACGAAGTGTTCCTCAATAATAGACGTGATCGCTGATCAAAGAAACGATTTCCGCGTGTACTAATAACTATAGTGATACGGCCAGCCACTGAAATAGTTTTTGAATATTTTAATCACATATCAGAGCTCCACAAATAGCGTTTGTACATTTTAACTTAGACTTTTTGAAAAAGTTATCAACGGACACCTAATAATATCATTAATCAGCAATTGTTGTTTTTTTTTTTTTTTGCGTATATTGGCAGATTGAGAGTCATCAATATGTCAATATATCGGTCATTGCGCTTAGTGAGGGCACTTAAGTAAAGCTCTAAAAGTTTGAATTTCAACGCCAACGTTATTTCGGCATAACTCAAATGAGAACATGTACCCAAACAAGAGCAATTGTGAATGATGTCAGCGTTTAACGCTTTTACTAAATGGATCATTTTTGAGGGCACTTAAAAATTCTCAAGAGAATTCAATATAATTTTTGAGATCTATCGTTAGAATGGTTCAAACAGCGATAGTATAAGATCATTTGGTCTTTAAATTTTATGCCTGAAATTAGAATGAGTTTCAATTATAATCCAATCTTTCAGCTGTACACATTTTTAATATCAAACATTTTAAAATTGGAGAAAGAATTTTGTCGTTACTATCGCCTTCGCAGAAGGCTGGAGAGCTGAAGCTAATGTTAATGTTAATGAAGTCAATATTTTTTATCATTTCAGATACTCAGTAATGTATTGCTCTGTTGTAACATGCATTTTTGTCTTCATGCAACAATTTCTCGTAATTTTGACAGCGAACCAAAAAAAGTCAACGTAGTTGGTTAAGTAGATACAGCAGGAAATACTTTTTAAGACTATTTGTCAGAGATAGTGTGAAATTGCTATTATTAAAATTATTAGTAAATTACTATCGCGTGATCAAGCTGACAGTTGTCAAACATCTCACTATGTATATTCTCTTCAATAATAATGCAATAGCCTTAGCGGCCATAGTTCAACTATTATTTAAATGTTACAAATTTTTGGTCTATCCCAGATATTAATTCGGTTTTTATCTTGAAATCGTTTTAATTTACACATAAAAACTAGTTCGGAATCGAGATACATTCTTTCAAGCCACCACGGTTTCAGTATTTTTTAATATAATACAAGAGTTTTGTGAAAATGTCTTACAAAGTGGAATCATATGGTTTTTTCGAAGTACAGATTTCGATTCAAAACGACTCCGACCAGAAACTAGTGCTGATGGATGTGAATTTCAACTGATTTAAGCCTGGAAAACATCCTGTGAAATAAACAAAGGAATTGTAAAGGTGCAAATTGCAACGGGGACATTTAAAAAACTTGTTCTGGTAGTGACCCGCTTTCAATAATATTTAGCGAAAATTCTAGTTATTAATAAATACATTCGTTAATTGGTCACCTACATTCAAAGCATTCATATTTACTCCGTATTTGGTGTAATTATAACACACTTTAGTAGAATAGAAAAATAAATAGTTTGACGAAAGAACTCAAATTTAAAAAATGAGAAAATAAAATATTGATTGGAATTGAAGAAACTAACTACAATTCTTGTGCATCCTTACTTAAGTTTTATGTTTAACTGACAAAAATTGTGAATATTTATTTCACACGAAATGCAGTGATTTTAAATTATTATTAGGGCGTTTCTCATGATAATTTATTGAAAGTTTAAAGAAAGTTTTTACTATGAAAATTTGATTGTAAAACCTTCAATAAATATTTATAAATTTGGCCCTTAGAACATAAATCATTAAATAATAAATAACAGAACCTAAGACATCGAACACTTCAAGACACATAATATATTTCAAATGTAAATTTATGAATACATTTCTATCAAATCCCTATTAAGCCCTTAACCAAAATATCTTTAAAAATCCTACCATTCCATCAATTTTCAATCACAGATTCAGATTGTAACGAACATAGATATTATCACAAATATACACCTAATGAAACGATGGTGATGATCCAAGTCTACCGAAAATGTTATAAAATCAAAAATTAAATTTACTTTATGTACGATGTACGATTTAAAACTAAAAAAAAGTGCATAACGCAAACAAAAAAATGAATCAAAACTTAACAATTCAGCGGATAATGATGAAAAATAAACCAAACTAAGAATCAACAAAAGAATGAGATTACACACGTAAAATTACTGACAGAAAGTATGAAGTGTAAACAAAATAATAAACAGAGGATAAATATTTCATTGAAAAACTCACAAGAGGTAAAGAAATTACCATAAGGTTTGCTTCCCGGCGGCTGGAGGGGATTTGTCTGAGGCAGTGATTGATCATTCTGGCCGCGGACATTTGTCAGAGATGGAAATTCTGATGGATCAAGCAGGGCCGGCGTTGTCGTATCCCCACTGCCACCAAAAACATTATGGAAATTATTTAGAGGACCACCGGCGCCACCTCCCGCACCACTACCGCTGTTTCCGTAACCACCTCGACCTGTTTGCATAAAATTACCCATGTTTGACTGAAATACATTTTGAGCAACAAGATATTATTTATTTCACATACTGGACGGCAAATGAACATACCATAGGTCCAGCACCCAGGCCTTGCATTCGTCTTTCTACATATGGACGCTGGCTAAACACATTTGCACGATTTCCACTTGATAACGCAGGACCACCAACCGACAGCTGAGCATTACGATTCGGTGATAATTGAGGCTGCGTTTGTCCATAATTTGCTCCTATTTTACGTAAAAGTTTAAGTTTGAAAATAATGGACACTGTTTAGAAATATTTGCCTCTTTTTTAAATTGTTGTAAACTTACCACTTGGAAACATGCCAGACGTGGGTGTTACATGACCGGATAATGAACTACCACCAAAGCCGCCTGTAGTTCTGCCCGTTAAAGATGCATTTGCTATGCTTCTTGGGGGTTGTTGGAAATTTAAATTCGCCATAATCTAAAAGCAAACACAAAAACGTAACAAAACGTCAATTAATTATATGCACACAAAGAACTATGTTTTAAAAATAATATAGGCCAGTGTCGTATATTATAGACCTAAAATGAATATAGCTTACAAGTCTCCTTAATGTTAGTATCGTGAATATATGCGAAATAGCTCAAGCTCAACAACTGTTAACAACAACAAGGTGACAACATTAGACAGACATCTTAGCACAGTTAAATGATATGCAAAATGTTAACCTGGTGGAATCGTTTTTGATCCTATTCAGTGCGGCGCACGAGTGTACAAAATGAAACCAAGGAATTTGACTGACTGCTTCAACCCATTAAAACAATAATTGAGGCAATAATTCTTCAGGCAAATAATAATTTACCGATCAGGTGTCTCATATGCGTGAATGAGCACAGAGATACATATAATTTATGGTCTATCATCTTCAAAATTAATTAGTTATATAAAATATAACTGCATTTTCTATTTAATAAAAGAAAAATAAATGAAATATAATGGCTGAAAAAAAAAGTTATTTCAATTTTTTATTGTAGCACAATTGGTGCGCCACCTTGTATGTGTGAATATATTGGGGGTTTTCGCATATAAAAATGGAAAAACATGACATACAACCTATTACGCATTCATTCAAACCAAGAAAAATTATTGTACGTGTATAAATTTTTTTATCCGTCAGTAAACATATTTATATGTATAGAAAAAAATAAGGATTTACGAGAGGGCTTAGTATAGAAAAAAATAAGGTTTTACGCGAGGGCTTAGTATAGAAAAAAATAAGGATTTACGCTACTTGCCGCTTATCTGATGCGAAGAATAGACAGATTGATCTCGCATAAGAATTACGAAAACATTAACAGTTATTCATGAACACTTGTCAACAACTGATTGAAGCCTGGTAGTGGCATGACAAAATATAGGCGAAAGGAAACGCTCTAATCACTGGCAATTAATGAAAGCAGCACCAAATATTTTTAACTTCAACCAAAATATATAACATATCTAGTAATCCATAGGGTATAATTATAACATGAATGTAATAAAAGTAATGATTACCACTGCCTAAATTATTATCGTGCCTATATTGTCTAAATTATCACCGGTATGCAGGCATACATACGAATGGCAGCTACTCGAAGTTACAATAGAGGACTACTGCTAAAAAGATGTTGCCACATATGCTGCTCGCCTAATACTTCGAATTGAAAAATAAGATATTGTAAAGCAACGAAAAACGATAACTGATCTCCTGATCTCCGCCTAACAAATACAAAAACCCTAACGAAAAACGTTCACATTACACACAAAAATGAATACGAACCTATACGCACACATCCACATGTATGCTTTGACACGAGAAAGAAAACCGGTTTTTACTGCAAAACTACATCCGTACTCACTCATATATCTGGCACGTATGTATATACATAAATATATCGGCATTATAAAGAACCAATTTTTGTCGTCAACCTACAATTTCGGTGCGTCTGGTCTATTTGTTATTATAATAATACATTTCATGATCGATCTGTTGGGAATAAGACAAGCAAACAGCCTTCCACACCCAATACCTAAGTCACTTCATTAAGATTAGGTTTGACCCCCTCATACGTATTCCATCTTTTTTTGCTTTTTAGCAGGAGCAACACGTGAACTGCTTCCATGACTTAGGGATAAGGCAAATACACACTTCTTATGAGTAAGCAGCAACTCTCATTTCCCACTGATATGCCTCATGAGGAACCAGACGATGCTCATTACTCACCAAATGCTGCTCATGAGTAGCGGCTGTTGTTAGTAATTAAAGCTTTCCCTTCGATATTTCAATTTTTCAAAAACTATATAAAGCAGGAGCTAACTTAAAGTCCCCGCGAAACCTAGACGTTTTGTAGCACGACACTGACCGAAGAAAAGCCTTCAATAGATATCGGAAAAAATACTTGATAGGCATTTTATACCAAATGAGGATTTAGGTTGGACGCAGACCATATCATTATAAAATTGATTACAATAGAAGCTGCAGTAAGCAGGTTTGGTTCTATCTTCAACAAGTCATATTTTACTTCTGCAGAACGATGTTATACGACATCATTAGCAGAAAATTGCGAAATATTACTGCGGTCTTCTCAAGCATTAAGAAAGGAGTCAGCAAAAACGGGTCTATCGGTAAACGAAAGCAAAATCAAGTTGTTTGCTTCGATGAGCAGAGCGTTAGCTTGGAAAAATCTGTGCAAATTTTAAGCCAGCAAATTAGGAAGTATTGCTTGCAAACAGATTATGTTCTGGGCTTAGCAAACGATTTAATGACAAAGCCCTATGCCGACGACAGTACCAGACACTAATCCTATGTGTCTTACAGAATCCTGGATTGTGACACAAGTGGATGAATCAATTCTGGAAGCTGTGCACCGATTACATAATCTATCTTACTGTTACTAGGTGTTAAATGGGTAAAGTAACAATTGTTTGAATAAACCAATAAAACAGCATACACAGGTAATGGATATCGATGCAATGAATATGCATATTGTGGCTTATATTGAAAAGTAAGGAAGTAACCCATTCGCAAGGTTTTCACCATGCCAATGCATCGAATTCAAAAACAATGTAGCGCAGCAGCACGACTACCAATATTCCGTCAGAACAAAAAGTTATGTAAATCGAAAATTGTTGAATATAGATAAATAAAAAGTATCAGTCTTAAGTCAGGAATAACCAAACAGTAATATATTGTCGTATAAGAAATGACAGAAAAAAAATATTGAAAAGGTAAATGATATAGATTCTGTGGAATTTGAGCAACGTCCAAAGATAAATACTGATGTTTCCATAAGCAATGCTTTCAAGTATCGCTGGTAGATCAATTGGCCTGCAGATATATTATAGATCCCGTGTAAAAGTTGATAGAATAATTGTCTATTGTTCTAAAATTGGAACGACATATTTCTTATCAAAATGTCCGAAAAATCTATGGGAAATATTAAACAAATATACAAACCGGGAATAAGGAAAAACGTCGATGGCACGTTTGCAAAATTCGATTAATTTCACAAAAAGCGAAATACCAATTTTCCTATTGTCATTCAATTTAGAAAAACAAATATTTGACCTATTAAGTTTATATAACGGTACAGTGATGTATTAAATAATCGAAACCACAACATGTTTTTATGGCTCTTTTCGCATTTCAGTCCCTTTGACAGCTCATTACGCCAAGATCGTTTTATATACCATTTAATCCTTTCCCCAATTTTCAGTTTTCTACTGACACTTTTGCAACGATTTCTAGCTCTGCAATAAATTTTCCAGTTAACAGCATTGGCATCATTAATATATTCAGGAAAAGCTAAATCACGTATTGGACGGAGGTGAAGAATTTGTGGCGATAAGTACCATTTATCATGCGACGTATATATCTTTTTCTTTTTAAGTGGTATAACAGAATGGACAAAGGACAAACCAGCCATAAGTATATTTAACTGACAATCAACATTACTTGTAGCATACTATCTGAAAAATCAAATAAGGCATTAGTGCTACTCAGCACTTCTGGACTTACTGACTTATAATCATAAAACTCAAAAACATTTTTGTCTTTACGTTGAACTTTAACATTTAAAGAAACAAAAATATTGTTCGTCAATTCGATTTTCAATTCATTTATTAATTCAATTCAGTTCATTATTAATCAATCAACGCCCATATTGGACTATACATTGATAGAAGTTTAACATAAGTTATATTGCTTAAATCTATTATTATGCATATGAATTTGAAAATTTTATCTTAAATCAGTCAAGTTTTGTATTTTAAGTCGAAGAGTTCCCATTTTTTTTTGAATAACCCGAAACCCATAATTCATCACCATAACCCGCATCAAAGTCTGATAAATTAAAAAGTTCAGTTACTCTTTAAACTTTCCATTTGAAATACATATATACTGGATGGGCTTATTGATTTCCATTTGAGACACAAAATCAGAAAGTTCAGCTGCTCTCTAAATTTTTCTTTTAAAATGTATACATTTGAGACACAAAATCGGCGATCAACATATCCTAATGCTATATAAAAGCGAAAGAATATAAATTAGTGGCCTTTCTGGACATTGAGACAGATTTTAATAATGTAATCACCAAAGCCCATACTAAAATCTCTACTGGAGTTAAAAGAATATTCGATTCTCGAAACGAGGGATGAAGGGATCATCAAAATAGCGACGTATTTTCTTTACTTTTGCTGCTTTAGACGACGAAAGTAATAGTATATCTTTAGAGGTAAAAGGATCGCGTACGCCGACAAAATGACTGCTTATCTATGCAAGAGGACTTGAAGGCATTAACCTACTGGACAAACTAAAGCGAGCTTAGTATGAACTCAAATAAGGTGGAATTAAAGTCCTATTTACAAGAAAATCGACATTTTACAATCCAGACATCCAATTATTATGTGGCTTTGAACTATGTTGGCGTTGTTGTAGACGGGCAGTTTTGTTGGGATCGCAATATTGAGGAATGGACAAGCAAGGATAAATAAGGGTGTCGCTAATTTATGGGTAAAAGTTGGACCTTAGATAATGGTCGCCCCAGTATGCGTTGCTGGCGCTCGACGAAGCGCTACAAAGTTGCACTGAATATTATATTAGACCACATTGCGGTAAGGTTGAAATAACTGGGACCCTGCGACTAATGTATACCGTCCTCTAATCTGTGCTTGAGCTGGCCGGAAGATTGGATGTTATGTGGGAGGATACGGATATATATTGTTCTCATCCATTTTTTTTATTTATTTCTTTCTGGCTTGAATTTTAAAGCCTTCCGGCCAATTATAAATAAATTACAATATGCAACAATTCATCTATTAGATTGAATCTGCTCAGTATAAGTTAAAAAACACGTAGTAAAATAATGAAATTATGATCATTAAAGACAAAAAAAAAAGTATGAAGAAAAGACTAGTTCAAAAGTTAGAAGTTAATCGGTATATAATCTGAAAATATAAGATAATCGGTATGTAATAAAGGCTGCTCACAGTTTAATTGAAAACAAAATTTTACAGTAAAGTCTGAAGTGTTGTAGAATTAGCCTTTTGTAAGAATCAGGACATAATTTAACTTTTTAAATGGCTTGGTAGTAAATTGTAAATTCGATTATTAAAATTATTTATTTAGATTTATTTCGCAAAATCGCAACTTTGAAACCTGATTGGTTTAGATTACAATATTCTACTTCCATAAGGATTTATTGATATATATGTTTTAATCTGTTGTTTATCTGTTATTTAATTTATCTCTTATTTATAGAGTCTATTTAGTTCCAATGGTCGATTTCACGGCACGTGCCAATGTACCTGAGAGGCAATCAGTAGGATGATATCTGTATTCCGACATTGCCGGCAACCTATTATCAATTCCAGGCAGAAATCCTTGCTATCATAAACTTGAGGAAATTTCGGATGATTTGACTATAACTGGATTGGTATATTTTATATGTGGAAAATCGCTCAGCTTTCGGGGCCGTGCAATTATGCTTTAGGCAAACAGGCGAAGAAATTGGTGTGAAATTATGCTATGTGACGGACAAAGAAATATAGCGGACAACGAGAAAATTTATGAGCCAGCGAGGAAAGGTCGAATGTAGATAATTGTAATCGATTTATCTCAGTAAAAATCACCACACGTTTATAAAATCCATTGCAAAAAAAATCATTTCCTGATATTTCATGTATATGTGACACATTTCTTTATCAATGATTATTTTTAATAAAAACAATTGACCTAATAATCTATATTTTCAAAATTGAATAAAAGTTGTAGTAAAAATAGCACCTTACTAAATCATTCATTTCATTCTGAAATACATTTTTTTTTAATTTCGCGTTCTAGGGAAGTTGCAACAAAAACAAACAAATTTTCACACATTAACTTATGCTCTGTATAGCAGAGAATACACATCAATGTGATATTAATTTCCTGTTGTAACGAATCAAAGTGTTTTCAAAACGTGATCATAATCACAAAAATATAAAAGAGAGAACAGAGTGTCTCATCTTCTCAGTTATTCTGCCTTTTCATGCAAACTGCATCAGGACAAGCTTTAACAAAAGCAATCATACCAGAACCACCATCGCCGTTGACCATAACCAAGAGAATTGTAAATTCTGAACGAAAGCAAAATATCTAAAGGAGGAAGAGGCAATGGAGAAAACATATCGAAACAATAATCGCGTATAAATATAAACACAATAATTTGAACGTGTACAAGTTCCAGAAGGTTTTCTACTACTGTTGTAGCTGCTACACGCAGCTGGCTTTTTGTTTGTTATCATTGACAGCAGCAACATCAGCGTCATCATCTGAAGCAGCAGCAGCATGCCATCAATACCAACATCGACATCGTCATCGCCAACAGCATCATTATCATCATCAGCATCATCATTGCGAACGTCATACTATACGTATTCTACCACAGCAGTGTGTATTTCAAAAGAATTTATATGTACGATACATACAACATACGTATTTATAAAACTATATATGTATGAAGCTTGGCACAATATGCACGGGTAATAGAGCAAATGCTTAAGGATTCGTGAGCCAGGGATGATAAAACCGTTGAACATATCCAGAGTTTTCTGAATCATAAACACTTGCAAATTTGCTTGCTAAACGCTGAGGATAACAACGTTTGGAAAAATGTTTTACATTCCATCAACAGAAGCGAAATTTATATTGTACGATTATGCATTTCCATTCGACAGTGATAGTGGTCTTCTGATTTTATTACAGAAAATATCGAACGTTAATTGCTAAAGACATTTTGCAAATGGAAAGTATAGAACATCCTCGCATCACACTCCTGCAGACCTTTTTAAAAAAAAAATTCTTCATAATCTCTGCTCTGAAAAGTTAATTTTCACTTCCTTACTAAGAAAGATGGATTGATTTTGTTCTTGTATTACAGAAGAGCTACCAGATTCTAAAGTGGCACTTTTTACAAACATATTTTTTATGCACACCATGGTTGGGCCTGTTTAAATTAATATTTCAATAAACGACGATTTAAGTGTCTGTCTGGCTGCTGCAGCAGCTTAGACACTGCTGCTGCTGTAGTCTATAGCGGTGGTATTGGTAAGGGTCAAGTATAATCATTATACCAATACCTGTACTAAGTTTAAACAGTTCACACATATCCATATACCTGAGCATTCATCTGTGTAGATTCGTCGCTCCGCATACTAAAAACGTCAGGTAGCTAAATTGTTTGGTTATTAAGCATTTATGTTTCTTTGTTTATATAATCGAAGTGCTGCCCGCATGCATTATGTATACACATAAGTGCGCTTGTAAAATTTGAACGTGTATGTGGTTGGTATGTGTGTTTGGGCGTGTGTGTGTGTGCAGCAAAATAGGCTTAACATTACGATCCTCTTCTTTCATTGTTATGTGCTCTCGCTTTAAGGATACACGGTCGTTAATGTATTGTATTGCTACGTTGACGACAACACATCAGTACTATTTTTGTTTCAACAACTTCATTTAGGGATAATTCGGTCAATGCCATTAAATAATGATCAATTTATTGACGTTTTATGCAGCGAACAAACAATTATTATTAATCTATATTAAATTTGTAACTCTCGAGGTAACAAGAATAGACTATAATTATAATCAATACATATCTAGCAGGGAATAATCCTAATAAGAAATTATTTCGGTATTTCCAGTGAAGTAACTGACCTTTCCCACTTAACACTGTCTAATTTGACATGAACACATACAAGGTCGAGCGATATGAGTCCCGCATGCTTTGTCCTACTACGCAATTAATTATCTCTTTTGAACTATGTAGTTTCGTGTCATTCATACAGAGGTTAGTAGGAACTAACTAATACTTTAAAAGAAGTTTTAAAAATTAGAAATAATACATGACCAGTAAATGATATATTTCACCAATTGGACTCTCTGGGAATAAATAAGAAACAAACAAAACAAAATAAAAAACTTATTAATCAATTTACGTAAACTTCTTTCTTATTTTTGTGTTCCATTGCAATATAATAAACAATCAAGGCCATAATTTAATTTAGTCAAAATATTGCTGCCAGAACATTTTTTATCGACACTGTTTCGAGTTAATACGAGCTGCTTGAAAATGCACGCAGGAGAATCAATTCGATTACTGCACGAAACATTTTCTTGGTGAGCAGTTTTTAGGCCGCTCTATATTTCCCTACTCACAAACCAGCAAGTGGGGCTTCATTCTACAATTTAGGAATAGAAGATTTGGATGTAGTTCATAATTCATTAGTTATAGTAAGTTTATAAGTAAATTCGGATAGCAGTCAATATGAATACGATGTGTTCTTTGTACTTTGACTACCAATGTTTTCAATAGTAACAAGGGACGTTATCGCTTTGACATTTCTTGTTGAAACCTGCACAACAGTTTCAAAATGTACTTATTCTAAATTTTGGAATTATGAACTAGTACCAAACCGCATAAAACTCTAAGCTATGATATTACCAACTGCTTTAAGAAGAGTTCTAAATGGGAGGTAATATTACAGAGTTACTGGTTTTATAGTCCAGGGTAGCGCACGACTTGTGCTACTTTGCAACAGGAACTGTAAAAAAAAGTTATTTGAATGTCTCTTAGCACTATATTTGGTGCGTTACAGGGTTGGAAATGTTTTCAAATATAATTTTAATATTCACGGGATTTTGTATTACGCTTTTCATCTGAATGATTTGCAGTACCGTAATGTTAGAATCTTTCAAGGATTCCATCTATAATTTAACTTAGAATTAGCTCAGTACAACAAGAAGTCTGTTGTTATAGACTGTTTGAGATGATTGCATCACATACAAACGACTTCCATAAATGTCCTCAGAATATAAACTAACTGAACTGCAGGAGACAGTTCAAAAACAGGTTGTAACTAGAATTGCTGTGCCTTCATACTAGTTCCTGCCCACAGAAACAACCACAGTTTTCAGAATTGTTGTAAGGAACTTAGTGTAGTACACGTGGTCCAAAACCCTGCTTTTGTTCACTTTCCTTGGAATATGCTAATATGGAATTTTCTTTTCAAAAAACTTTGCAGATCCCGGAGTAAAGGAAAATTCGATGTTGCCAGATCAGAGATAAATGTGGCATCATCTTCCATCGAAGCTCCAATTTTTTTTTCTTCTAAATTTGGAAGCCTTTTACATGTTATTGGTTGATCGAGCTTCAGCAATTGTTGACAATAGAACTCAGTGTTTATAGTGCGAACAGTGTTTATAGTGGAAGCAATTCAAAGTAAACCACTCCCGTTGAGTTCGAGCGCGTTGATCCTTCTTGGGCCAGACGACATTATTGTAAAGACACCATCTTTCACCCCCAGTAACTAAGCCATTCTAAAAAGGATCACTTTAATTACGTTTATGGAATAAGTGGCAGGTGCAATCAGGTTTGTTTCATTAAGTAGATATCCTGTAGCTAAAGCGAAGCCAAAATAGGGTGCTTTTTAACGAGTCTAAGCTTTTTCAAATGGTTTCCAATGATTATATGCGATGCTTTCAGCTTCTCTGCAACTTCTAGAACAGAAACGTGTCGAACAGACTACGTAGCGGTTTTAATTTCGTACGATGGTCGTTTTCGAGTGTAACATTTCCAAATTAGAAATACTGAAGCAACTTTGAAACATCCGTTCTGTTGAGGCATCCAAACCATACACGTCGAAGATGTCCCAATGTGTTTCCTTGGGTTTTTTTTTATCTTTTCTGAAATAAAAGAGCAAAACATAGTGAAGATGCTCCTTTTGTACCTCCATATTCACAACGCGAATTAAAAGTAAACTGAACACTAAATTTAGTACTTGTAAATTCCAATTGAAGTTTTAATTCCGTATATTAGACGAAAAACATACAAAACGAAAAAATAAAAGTAAGTGAAATAGACTGTCATTATAAAGTATTGTAAAGTTTTATAATGTATTTGTTGTTATCGAATTATGTAGAAGATAAGTTGTAATATTGTAATTTAATCAAATCGGCCTTAAGACTTAAAATTGCAATCCTGGAAAAATAAATTAAATTAAATTAAAAATGTTGCGATATATGACAAATTGAAACTTGAAATGTCAGGTATATAACAATGTAAAGTACAATATAATCTGCTGAGCTAAAGTACTTCAAAAATTTCAAAAGTACCATCCGTGTAAGAAAACCAAAATTGCTTTCTTGTCACACTAATATTTAATTTATATGTGATGCACAGTCTTTCCAATCATTGAAAAGAATTCAGCGACAGAGGGAATGACAATTATCAAGGAAAATCCAAGTTCTCAGACTTTTTTTCAAACAAAGAAATACTTAATGCCTGAATGAAGCAATGCGGTAACGTTAACAATTACGTGCAATTCAAAACGATTTCAAAACATTTGCTTGGCGTAAAATCTTAAAAATTTAAAAGGGTCATAACGCATGACCGCATCCGTATATTGTCTTGTAGGAATAATACTTTTTCTCAGTCAAATACATGCCTTTTTAAATTGTCATAGGAATTGTCAAATAATTTCTATTAAAATTAGGTAACGTGTGTTAGTCGGTGTGTAATTGGTCTCACACATCCAAAAGCACTCCAACTAAAAACTTGTTGGACGATCCTCAGCGTGACCTCTTCACATGCGATCTGTCCGGAAAAGGCGATATTTTTAACACTGCTCAGTCCCTGATGTCAGGTTGTTTCCAAACCTCGCCCAAAGTTACGAAAAGGCATAACAACTTTTTCTTTCATTACCGCTTGAATGCTTTTAAAAGATTGTTTATGTGGTCGACAGTAAGGAAACGCGGATCTATCTATCTTGCAGTCGTCATCACTTTCTAAATTGTTCTGGTTGTCAAAGCTGAGTCTAGAACAGATTTCACTACTTCTTACCAATGATCGGGCGGTTAACAAATATTAATATTTTTTTACGTTCATTATCATTTTCGATTTGATTTGAAATAGTTTATAAACTGAAACGTAACGCACAGTTATTTAAAGGTTTTTAATAGGCTCTGCATGCATAAGATAGCTACAGCGCGGAGAACTCAGGATATCAATGACTCTTTGATCCACTCTCGCATAATCCAGATTTAATAATAAGGATAACCTACCCTCTCTTTCATCCAAAACTAATGACATTACCAATCATTACCAATTGAACAAAATCAATGATCATTCCATAGAATTAAACCAGTTACAATTATCCGATCCTTTCCATTTACCAAATCTATGGTAATTATCACTTATAGATAAAATGAAAAAAATTGCGTCGTGTAATATAAAAATTGTGTCCAGCCGTTAGAGAGGGCCGTTCGAAAATGAGTTCCAAGACAGCTTTTATTCGTATGAAATTCGACGAAATGCATGTAATCACTTTCAATTTCCCTACCATAATATAAAAGAAATTCCCTTGCATCCCTTCTCACGTTCAATTAGGCTGCACACCTTCTATTTGTAGACTCACTCAAAGGGACCTCCAGTTTAAGAAGCTTTTACTAGACTTATCGATTACTCGAATAATTGTCAGATATATCGATGAGGTGACCGTCGAATCCACGATCATGTGAACGATCGGTCACAACAATATAGCCCATAGTATTCACCGTCGTTTTTTACTTTTCTCAAAATCTTACAGACTGAAAAGTGAATAAAAATATAGTTGAACAAACCAATAATTACGAATCTTTTATAATAGAATCTGAACTGCATAAATTTATACATTTTACTGCAATTGTAATCCCATTATTTCGAATACAATGGCAACACCCAACTGTGCTTTTGTATGACAAGAATGCCAGGAAAATGTCAGCAAATCTTACTATAGTTTGGAGTGGCTTGATTTCTTCGAAGAAGTAGCTCAAAGCGGTGCAGGCGCTTACATACAAAAGCTACAAACGTTTATTTTTTTATGGGGTTAGACATTTTGAGTGAGACAGTTAAAATTTGCAGTTCACGATGCTAAACCGTAAATTATTGGCAATTGCAATTATAATACGTTTTTCTTTTAAATCCTTATTCTTTTTTTTGTAGTGATATCATTTGATTAATCTATCGGCAATTTTTTTTGTAACAAAGTCAATGTATTCTTCATTGCTATTTATTAAAGTAATTGTTATTGTATCCTAATTCTCCTACAGGTTCTCCTATATACACATAAATTGTCAAAACATGCGACTATTAGGCATTAGGAATAGTAAAAACAAATTCATTATTTTACAATAGATAGCTTTAATAAAATATACCAGGATATCAGGATCAGGAAAATATATCAGGTTAGAAACCGCATACAAATCAATGTTGATAAAGCAAAGTTCATAGAATTCCAACATGGTCGTGAACATGTTGTTGAGCAAAACATTATAGCGCAAAATACTGTCGTAAAATCATCTTTATCAATTCCTTGTCTCGGATTTGAAATTAACTCTCATCTAAAATTTAATGGACACATTGCTCGTATCTGTACACAAATAAATGTAATTTTGCAACATCTATATGCTTTAAGCGTATTTTTACCAATTCATGTAAAATATAAACTGGGCCATATATTACTTATGTCTTGCATCATTTACGGGCTAGAACTATATACTAGAATAAGTCGGACCAACGACTTCATATGTGCTTCCACAAAATTTTTAGGTACGTTTATGGTGGTAGGTGTAGACATAATTATTCACAACACAAAATATATTTCTTAGGTTGCACTTACAACAATTATTTGCAACTAAGATTCTTGTACACATTCTGCTGTTTTATTAAATTTGGTGAACCGAATTATATCGTAAGATTATTTCATTTTTTGCATTCCGTCAGAAATTCACAAATTTGTATTGAATCTTTCCACAGCTCGCTTATGGAAAGATCATTGTTGTTCGCGTAGCGCGATTGTGGAATACTTTGCCTGCTGAGTTGAAGAATTTCTCAGCTAGTCCTGCAAGTTTTAAACAAAAGTTAATGCAATTTTATACTCTTCAGGGACACTAAGATTCGCTTTGGTTTGTTTGAAGATTTGTTTGTTTCTTGTTTTTTTTTACTGACAATCTACGTTCATAATATTTGGCTATATGATTTTATTGGTTTTTTGTTGGAAAGTTGCGCATTATGGTTAGGATTTTTTGCTAGGAAATAGATGTAAGCAATATAACTCATTTTAAACTTCTATCAATGTGCAGTCCAATATGGACATTGATTGTAAATGAGCCGCCTGGCTTGATTTTTGTGGTCTGTCAAGGAAATGCCAGAAACTCCGGTAGCTTACTTGGTAGATTCCTATGCATCCACCTTACAGTCCGGACCTGGAGGAACAAAGTGATTGCCACCTGTTCCTGTGCATGGCGAATGATTTTGCTGGTGAAAAATTCGCTTCAAGAGAGGAATGTTAAAATCAACTATCCCAGTTTTGGTCCATGAGGAAGTTTCTATGAGAGAAGCATAATGGAATCTCCTCCCAAATATCAACAAGTTATCGAGCAAAACGGTGCATATTTGTACTAAATCGTACTATTCCAATTATGTTACATAAAGCCTTCAATGCCATACACAAAGCAATGGATTTCTTTTTACCACGCCCCCATACTATCCATAATAAAAATTCAGGTTGTTCAAAGTTCCCGAGAAATTTGTCTGAGATTTTATGTTTCATCCATATCTGTGACTATTCTACTTTACTCTTTTGTTAGAAATGATCAGCCTGCACTCAAAGGTGGGTGGTGACGTTGGCAAATATTTGTTGAAAAACTTATGCATAAAATTGTTTTTCGATTATAAAATCGTAATTTATGCAAACCAAGATTTTAAGATTTTATTTTTACTGTATTTGAAGAAACATATTGTAACCTATTTCTTTGGGTATGTTAACATTACTGCTGTAGGTAATTTTTACCAGGGATATTTGCATGCAAACATTTTGCTCTAAACTAGGCTTGTCTGACATACATAATTCATGTAGCATTGCTGACAATGCCACTTCCCTGATTGATTATATTTTGCTAAGTAACTCTTCGTTGTTACATTTTTCTGATCAAATTGAGTATCACTCATCAATATCGCACCGATCGTTAACTTTTGAATCACTTGATTATACGCTTTCATCTCAGAAGAAATTTGAAGAGTTTCATAATTACCACAGTATTGATTGGGAGGAGTTTATACGCACTTATTAAAATTTAACTTTGCCAAAATTCGTTTTTCTTCATGCTACTTGTTCATCCAGGATTGTAGACGGAAGGGAAAAAGTGATTAGAGATCAAATGTATAATATTTACTAGATCACCTAAAGATTTGACTTATGCTGTTTATTTAAGTGGCCCTACTCAGGAAAATTGCTGCGGTTTTTTTTTGCAGATGTAAGAAAATAAAACTAAGCAGATTTATAGGAAAAAAAAGGAAATCATAGTGTGTAAGCCTTTGAGCAAACCAAAATTTCTTAGATTTTAAGTCATATTAGGAAATTCCATATATCGATATCAGCGGTATTGGCGGATATTGCACGTTCAACAGCTACACGCCTACGTGAGTGATTTTCTGAATAAAATGAAATATCCAGGATGTACAGTAGGTCACAGGTTATCTTACGGTGTGCCTAGATTCTGTTGTAAGTTTCCATAATTGTTGAAAGTGATTTGAATATAATCGAAAACGAAACGGAAATTGGTTCCATAGTAAACGTCAAATAATTCAAAAGTGCAGAAGATTATTCAGGAATTTGTTCATGGGAATCGGCTGCGCAATAAATGCAGATCTCCGAGAAATAAATTTTTCAATGATGCTTAGGAAACTTTATGAGAAAAATGATGGCATTGCCTAGGCTCTCGCCTTCAAAATTGACATTCGAAATTAGGACCACTTTTCTGTAGCATCAAAATTCACCTTATCTAGAGCAGCATGTACACAGATTTGGTGTTAAATTTTTGTCGTGAATGGTAGTTTTTCAAATGCATTCAGTATGCACTGAAACGTTCTTCAAGGATTGGTTCTGATTTGGCTTACTATGCATATCCTTATCCATTTTTTGTGTGTTGAGGGCAGCCATATTTTTCAGGAGTTAAATGGTAACAAATGGTATCAATTGTAACCAAGCCAAAGTAATGATTTTTTCTTCCTCACTTCATTCTTATCAGAATTGTAATATTAATATTAGTGGGAGCATTAATGTTGTGATGGATCAAATAAGTTGTCTTGGTATAATGCTCGATAAACGTCTTTGTCATAGCACTCATATTGAATCTTCATTTCCAAAGATTTTACACTACGAAGGTTGTACAGCTTAAATGCATTCCTTCCAATTAAAAAGACGTTGTCTATACTTTCCTGAAATCTCAAAGTGCTCATTGTATAGTTTTTTCGCTAACAAATATTGATTGCCTAAGAAATATTGAGAGTGGGTAGCCTTTTTTTCAACATGAGCAAGCAGCCTTGGGGAAACGTTTTTTCGTAAGTTGCATACCCACCCATGCCAGCCATCTGTGAAAAAGATTTCACATCTTAGGAATAATTAATCGTGAGCCGACATCGGTGAAGTTAAGCACCTCAAAATATGGCAATTATAGTCATTCCAATCGCGTTTTATATGAATGAGCCATTGGGCTAAGCCAGTAGCCCGCTAACAAATCTCGGCGTGACTAATTAAAGAATAATACTATAAACCTCTTCTTTTTTGCCACAAACTGAATCTGTCATTATGATCGGATTACCATTTTCCACTCAAATAAGAAATGTGAATTACAATAAGAATATGAATATGAATTTCCAATTGTAAAATTGAAGTGCTTGTCAAATGGGCTACATTGCCAAGATAACACTTAACATGAGTCTGAAAGGAAAAGAGGCTATCTCAGGCATTACATTCATCTTTTTGAATTATAAGCTGTATATCAATGTAAGTGGCAGGATAGACACCAGCAGTAATACTAATACTGCGTACCGAAAGAAATTTGTAATTTTAGTTTGCAATAAAAAAGCAGCATCTCCACTATAAATATACCTGAAGCAGCGAACAACTTTAAACGAAAAACCTCAATTTACATATTTCTCCAATAATAACTTTCACATTTCCATTCGGTTTTTCTTAATGTTACAAGAAAAACCTCATACTCACTAAAAACTTGTTAAGAAAAAGTAAGCCTAAAATTTTGTGGAATACTATACAACTGCTGAATGAATACACAAAAACCGAGACACAGATAAACGTTTTGAAAAATCGATCAGTCACATTTAGGTTAATCTAAATTATTACATTACACAATATATCATGAGGCATATCGTAAAATATAAGCGCATCCCGTTCACTGAAAAGAAAAATTATCTTGCATCTCACGCATTTCTATTTTTAAACTCAAACCAAATTCATCAATTACAGAACTACAATCACGTTTATTTAACTATCCTTCCATTGAAGATGACTATTGGGAGAACAATCAGTGTCGAGAATAGCCGGTTCAAGCCCAGTCGCACAGTATTTAGTCAATTACCATTCAAAAAAAAGCGTAACTACAAAAAGATCGGAAATGAGATCTTGAGTGTTTGTAATATATTCCACAAACATACATCATGTCCAAGCAAAATTTTTTAGGCTTCTACGAATAAAAGAGAGAATTTATTAAGGAAATTCAAAAGAATATAACAATAATTTGGCAGGGATTTTGTGGCATATGAATCTGTCATATTGTTAAGAAACTCTTGTTCAGCTTGACATTTCATCAGGAAAGCCTTAGGCCGACTGAAAAATGTGATATCGATAATAATTGTAGAATCTGCTGACAAGCTGACAACTAGAGATTCACTTCTTACGTGTGCTCAAAACTGCTTAAACAACACCTGTCTGTCGTTCGGCCCTCATTGCTCATGTAGTCCTCTCTACCAAGAATAACGCGTCGGTCTTTCCTCACGTAGTTTAATCTACGAAGAAAAGCAGGAATGTAACCTACACCTCTATAGTTAATATATATATGCGATTATTGCGCTTAACGTTCCAAAATGCAAACGACTATCCCACCAGCTACTGTGAGCATCTGGTACCTACCTTAATCACTGCTAATCTCAAACAGAGGACCAGGCATGGGGCTAAAATAACACTAGAGATGGTAACTAGACTTAGGGCCTAAAAACTTATTGCCAGGCTCTTTACAGGGAGAGGTGCAATTATCTGAATGCACAAAAAACATATGTACCACAACGACCACGTCATCTAAAATTATAAGCTCAGAATACATCGTATTAGACGCTATTGCTGCCAACAGTTGAAACAAATAAATGTTTAAAAAATAAATTTAAAGAATGATTATGGTTGTTTTGTGTGATAATAAAGATTATTCGATAAAACAGATTCCTTTTCAGCAGCTTTTTTTATATTTAAGCAACAGTTTAATGGAATACAATCCGATTGATTGTTCAGTATTCATGACAATTAATTCCGTTATATTTTAATAAGGATATGAAAAACAGTTTATACACAGACCATACTATATATTATTATTTCATCTTGTTTTTTTTTTCTTTTTGTTTCTACTAAAGTAATATTTGCGTTTCTGGTGGAACTATATTTGTATATGTCATACCCCAATTTCAGAAGTACTCTTTCGAAACTCTGCTATGGTGTCAGAATTTACATCATTCACAGTAAAGCAATATTTGAGGTTATCGCGTCGCTGCTATCAACTAGGGCGTCACTACAGTGTTAGGTGTGAAACGTTTGTACTGCACCACTTCCACTCTTTAATACAGGAATTGTTTGAAAGTGTGGAAAGGCGTTTGTTCCTTGCCATTATTTGTTCCCACTGGACGTTAGCAGTGGCAAATACTATCCATACTATACAAGGGACCATTCCTTACCGTTTTGCGCTTATCTCCGCAATACAAATATAAGCGACCCTAATCCCCCCATTACAATCCGAAATAATTGACACAATAAATAAAACATTGATTTCTTGTCTTAAATTCATCGTGCTGCCAACATGAATGATTAGCTTACGACAAGAGCAAAACAATTGCTCCCTATGCTTTTAGCGAATCGGTCAATGTTTCCATTTTGCCCTAAGTCGTCAACCCAAGCTTGACTTTGTCGATGAATTGCTTTATAATTCCTTTTTCTTTTTTGTTTTAACTTACCCAAATTGTCTGTTATTATTGTTTTGTGGTATCCTTGTTCCGAATGTACTGCTGCTGCTTTCAATCGACTTGTAATACTCGAACTTTTGCTGCTTCTACTGCTACGACCGTAAATGACACAGATCACCGCATCTAACATTCCAAAGCGGCAAAATGGAACGTTAAAAGTGTATGGATGCCAACACCAAGAACTGCTGCCAGCACTGGATGTTGGTGGTAGTGATAGATCACACCAAATATAATGGGGTAGTCAGTGCAGTGGGAACTGGACGATGTTAGATAGGTGGAGGGCAGATGGGGGGACGATGGATAATAACAATTGTCAAAAGTATTAGGCAACCTTGAATTAAGTTGCTGCCGTGGAACTCTGTGGCTCTGGCTGTTTGGCGTAAACTTCGTGGGATTCAGTTACACTCCGCCGTTGGTGCTGCCGTTATTGTATTTATTGTTGTTGTAGTCGACGATTTGTTTCAGCACACAACATATAACGCATAGGCGCTACAGTTACAACAAACACAGAATTTCGGGTAATGGATATTCCAATATATTTCAGGAAATTCGTGAGAGCAGGCGCAGGCAATGAAGAAGAAGCATAAAATGGCACAAAAACGGCGTCTGTTAACTAATACACCAAAAATCACAATTTTCGCACGTTTTCCCCTGCTGTTGCTGCTGCTGCTGCTCCACCACGAATGCGCCAAAGAAACCTGCTAATGTTGTGGTCCTAAAACGCTCTCTGGGACAGTCTTCGACTTTTGATCTCTTGCAGATTTGGCTGGATGGTTGATTGATCTTTAATTTCGTGCTTTTATTGTTCGTCAGTTGGTTGGTGTTGCTTTTCCAATTGCAACACACAAACACACGTACGTGCTTTTCCTCTTCTTCTTCAACTTGAACACAAACACTCACGCACAAACACAACCTCAACTTTTCGTTATTCGCCTCAAAAAACAATCACTTTTTGGCCCGAAATAGTAGTGTTACGTTTATTCTTAATAGTGCTGTATCGGATTTGATTTAATTTAAATCGTTTTATTTTGGTTAAATTTGATTTAACCAAATATTGATGAATTCTTTATTTGTTTGGTTTTTCCTCTCGACTATTTGTGCTTGTTCTTCTTCACGATGTCTTTATTCGTTCGTTAATTTTATTTTTTCACTCTTTCTGCTACTTTGTAATTGTAGTTGTTGTGTATATTTTTCTTTTTCGTCCCAACGTCCAAACGAACGAACGTCTCTAACTTTGCCTCTTTGTGTTTTCAAAGCAGCAGTTCAATGAAATTTCACCCGAACTTATTGGATAAAGAAGAGACTATGTATGATAATGATGAAGGAGAAGTAGAAAAAATCACTTGGTTCAATTTGCTTGCTGCTTTTGCTTTTATGCAAAATTCACAATGCTATGTTGCCGTTGTCACAGCTTCCTACGGCTATCCATATAGAAAATATGATTCCCTTTAAGGAAATTTGTCTTGTTTTCTAAAGGATCTCAATTCTTATATATTTGAAATTTTCGTAGAATTTTCTTTAGCTATAAATGAAACACAAAAAACCTTCCGCAAATTTTTTATGGCTCATAGCACGAATACAATCACACAGAAAACGAATTGTCGTTCGTTGCGCTTGCATGTATTTGAGTGAATGAGTACTGCCAAGTCTGGCAAAGATATTTTATTGTTGTGTATAATAGTTATCTCTTTTTTACACATGTAAATTTACTAAAATTTACATTAAAATAATGTAGTGCTGCCCCAATCATGGTTGTATTTAAAAATACCTTTGCATAAAAATGCAAATACATAAAGTTGTCAAAATTACGTTGTCATTGCTAAGATACCAGCCTATTTGTGATTTACAATATCAGAAGTTTACACGATTTTGCACTATGCTTGCTGAAATATGCCCCACTTATACCACATTAGTTTTAGGATCCCGATTGCAATCGGTAAATTTCATTTGGTTTGCACATTTTTTAAACAAACTGGTCGCCTGTTTGTGCTGAAAACAAAATTATTTTATATATATTATTTTTATACATATTAAATTATGTTTATTAAATGTAGACCTAATTTTTGGTAGTAAAATCATCCATAATAAGAAATAGAACAGAATTTAAATAAAGAGTTGGTTTTTTTATGTCGGTTCTTAATTAATGTTTAAACATAGCCTTATAATTTTGGCAGACAACAAAGGAACGAACAAGAACAAAACTTTTAAATTACCAATATTCCATTCCAACTTAGAAATGAAAAAAACTTTATTAACTATTGGTCTAATAATATTAACATTTTATATATATCGTATATGTTTTTATTTCTGATTTGATATTGTGATATGAAACACGAGGTAACACTAAAAGTTATATATTATGCAGGAGTAAAAAGTATTTGTAGCAAAATTTCAAAAATTTATTAGATTTCGGAATGATAAAATATATTTAAAACCTTTTGCTATTCGTCTGGTAACTCGAAAAATGCATGCAATCTCAAATGCGTTTTGTATTATATAAGGAAATTGCAAAGTTTTGACGTTTTCATTTTTACAGGGTGGAAAGAGAAAAAAATTTATCTGGGAGCTTATTAAGCTGGCTGGTTACTCTTATTTGAACATGTTTACTGACACAATTTTTTTTTTTTTGCGTTAAGAATAATTGCTCGGATTTATATAGCTTTACAAGAAGCAGTGATCTCTGATTTTAATAGATCTACAAATGGAAATAATGAAGTAACCATTGACGGAGACGCATGAACAATCGTTGGAGGCAGAACAGACAGAACGTATAAGTTAATTAAAGGGCATTTAAATTTTACTCATATTACTTTTCACTATACTACAACACATTTCAATATGACTTTGTTAAATTATGTACCATATTTCTTTCGAAGAGTAATATTTACGCGTTCAACTACTTCATCGGCATGCAGATCAAATCAAATCAAGCTTATACAACTTCCAATTATAGCTCTCAAACGTGTACAATATTATGCACAATCTCAATAGATAAGACAAATTCAATTCATATGGATTAGTGGGAATCTGATAGTATGTCAACCAGTTTAAATGGGAAGAGATGGAAAAATAAAACAAAATGTCACTACCATGGTAGAAGCAGTTTCTGTAACATTTTCTCACTAGTGGAAACAAGCTCATGTTTAGGTCAATGGCATGCAGCTGCGTAAGAAATACAAGTGAGCACGAAAACTCTACCACACTAGATGTGCAATAAGATAATTTGGTATCACTTTTTCGTGGACGATATACGTCGAGTTAAAAAAAATTATAGAGGAATCGTAGTAGGAATCGTTTAATATTTAATTAAACTACGGGAAAGTAACAATTTAATCAAAGAAATTAGCGTAATTTGAAAATTCTTGACATTTGACAGCAGAAAATCAATTAAAGATTAAAGCAATTTTATAAGCGAAGTTGCCAAGAAATTGCATTTGTATGACACACACACAAACAACTTGAGAAAAGCAGAAGGGAAAAATATTCCAGAAACTTTCAAGGCAGAGAAAACTAGAAGCATTAGTGTGAGTGCCATTTGCTGACAATCGAAGAAGGATTTCTCAATTTAAGTAATTAAAAGTAAAGTAACGCCATTTCTATTTTCTTCTTTTCTTTCACGTCACATATCGGTAATATTGGTGCCACTGCCGCTTCCTTTTGCGTTGACGCCAACGCCACCGACGTCTGCTGCCTGCGCCTCCCGTATATGATGTTGTATGCTGCTACCTATGTATTTGTTTGATGTGTGTGATACACTTGAAATTCGGTGATTTTTCCCTATTCTGTTTTCGACGGACCATTCGTTTTGTTCATTCGGTCGTTGTTCGTTCGTCCATTCGTCGTCGCGGTTGCTGTGTCGTTTTTTCTACGGATTCCATATAATCAGTGACTTTGATACCGAGACAGAAGGAAAAGAACATTTTTTTTAATAAATATATACGCAAAAGCAATTCAACAATCTCGGTATAAGTTTTCGTCGACGCGTGCGTTGGGAAAATTCAATAGAAAAGATTTGGAACAGCGGAAGGTCGGAAAAAATGACATCAATGGAACCAAATGTGAATCGCCTGCAAAATTTCAAAAACAAAGGCAAAGATCAAGATGTAAGTTGTAAATTTTGTTGCAAAGAAACGCCAATTGAGAAAGCCACACCCATATATTCAGGGAATAGAATAATATTTAGTAAATATCATATTTTGTGTAAAATTTCCTTGAGATAGGCACATGCTTTTGTTGTAATCATCATGGTGTCGTGTGGTGGCGGTGATGATGAGTAGTGTGAGCGAGTGTTTTGCCATTAAATGGGGAAATTCGCGAAATGAAGAAAACGAGTAGCTTAACCTCCATTTGCTATACGTGCATTATCCAATATTCCGTTGCCATCTTTTAATTTGTTGGATTTTTGTTTTAGAGCAAGCAAGTTCGCACGAAATCTTATGGAAAACATTTTAGAAAAAACTGCGGCTTTGTCATCATATAATTTATTCGGTGTTATTTCTGATTATTGCCGTCATGTCAATCCTCGTGGTTCAATTACGGTGATTTTATCGTACTTTTGCTTTGTATCTTCATTTTCTGTTTGTTTCTCTGCCGCTCTTGCTCACCGACTTGGAATTGCAAAACACGCACACACGTGCGTATTTGGTTGTGTTCGTTCGTTTGTGCGCATTTTTTTTTATCGGTTCTACTTCGTCGATGCTATACAACCCTGCGATCAATGACAGGGTTGTCAACGTAATAAATTAGAGTGTTCACGTTTCAGAGAATTTTCGTATTCGACATCATTTTGCCACCGAAATATCGTTATTCGATTTCGTGACTGCAGCACATTCAAATTGCTGCTAAATTAATTGCCATTAAACTAAAGTGATGGATACAAATTATATTGTTCACACTAATATTGGTTGTCATATAATCAGCTGATGGTTGTTTACATTTATGCCATTTGCACGCAATCTATAACATTTAAGTAAAAAGAGGGAAATTGCACAAAATGTTTAATCCTATATTAGAAAATAAAAAAAAAGACACACCCGTTATTAAAGAGTATAAATGAAGGAAATCTAATTCTGTTTAACCTACAAAAGCTGTTGTGGGCAATTTCAACGATTTTCCCATTTCAGTCCACTCAGTATGTGGTTATTATACGGAACGTCAGATGAAATCCTATAAAAAAACGGAGTTATTTCATCATTTGACAGTCTGGGTGAACAGAACGACCTTTAAATAAATAAAGTCGAGAAAATGTTTAATCATATTAAGTACTCAAAAAATGTGATTTTGTTCGCTAATATTTCTGCGAAATTAGTCCGAATATGCGTATATCCCAAACTTAAATTTATGAGAAATTTTTAATTTCAAAATGATTTCTTGTAGCTCTTCTTATAACGCCAAAACGAAGCGATTGCGTAATTTCAGCCGGTCTGAATGAGCTATAAGTTTGGTATTGAACGGGATCTAGTTTAGTCAAATTTTGTATTATCTTTACACCAAAAAAGTCAGTATGAACCAGCGCAGAAAGAGAGGAAAGAGAGGACGCATACAGAGTGGCAAACATGGTGTTTGTTGAAATTCATTTTATTGCGATTCCTGTTTCGCCTTTTGTTTTATTACTGATTTCGTTCAATTAAATTTGATGTATATTGCAGCAGATGTCGAAATTTTTGCAGCAAGCAATTACCAGAACATCGATTCCACTAGAGGTCCAATTCGTCCAGAAATTGATGGTGACTGTTACAAGTCGTCGGAATTCAGCTTATCGCAAACAGTACGAAATATAACAGTGAAAAACTCTAGATAGTCCTCTGTTAAAAATTGTTCTGCAATCTTCATGATGAACATCTTCATCTTCATCATGAACAAGGGCTGTATGATTGCCGGCCTATATCGTCACAATTGCTAACACACTGAAAAATTGTAGTCGGCGACTCGGAGCCGGCTTTTATTCACAATTAGACGTTTAAGGTTGATCTTCGAGGCAATGGCAAATGTCTTCAATGTTTACGTTTACACTCAAAACGTAAAATTTTCCGTTTTCGCATTCCGTTGATAGAGTTGGCATGCATTTGATATGGAAAAAGGAATTCCGTATGAGGTCTATTTGTACGCCGTTTCCTTTTTCGTGATTTTATCCGACAAAACCGTTGATATCTTTGCGAAAAACATTTGATAATTAAGTTAATATGGTTTAGTGATATTTTCAGCTTTTCTTGCATCGATTTTTAACACTGAAATCGGAACAGCTTGCTCGGCAACACATTGACAAAATTGTTAAGTTGTTGCTTCTTTCTGTATTACTATTTAATTTTCAAGCTTACAAATATATTACCGGCTACATTGCGACGTAAAAATGTACATTATTTCGATTTCATTATTGAAAATCAACAAAAAAGAGGTTGGCGTTGCCAACTAAGAAAATTTTCATTATGAAAAACATATTACCTTCTGGTGGGAAAAATTTTGTTTCAAATTCCACGACCATCATCACCATGAAAAGTCAGCATAATATTAGCTTTTAAGGAAACATCCAGATACCATTTTCTTGATATTGTACAGAAGAATGTGCGCCAAATTAGCTATGAAATTAAGTAGACATTTCCCAAATGAAAATAATGTTTTTAAATATTTGTTTCGGGTAACAGCCATATGAAATTTAGAAACCAAGGCACAACGCCGTGGTAAGAGAAAGCAGTAGGAAAAACACATATGCTACAATGTGGGCTAGCGAATCTTTCGACACCCATAATTGGCGTGGAATTGCTTTTACTTTACGATCGACATTGGTGATTTCTGAAAGAATTAATGCTCTGATAATTGTTTGGTATATGAATTTTGGTTTTTGATTGCATTAAGGGGATAACACACTAACAGATTGGTCTAGCAGACCTGGTTCATTTTTCACAGCAAAAATTGGACCATATTTAAGCTGTCTTAGTATTCTGCTGGTCTGGTATTTAATTGCAAAATTACTAAAATTTCACTTTTGTTGAGCTTTTTTCCAGTTATAAGTATTGATTAGGATTTGGTATTAAATTATTACCTAATTTAATAGATTTATTGTATATTGAATTACTACGCAACTATAGTTGGTATAACGTTGTAGTCATGGGTTAGAAACAGATTGAGTAAAGTAAAAAAAACAATAAATAAATAAATAACAATAACACATTGAACAAAAATAAAAATAACTACTGACCAAATGAATCAGTTCGAAGTCGTTGTCAATCTAAAAATTGACAACTACCAAATATTATGATATAATAACCTATATACGAGGTGTTTTCAAAAAATAAGGTGAATCTTAATTTTTCTCAAAAAAGATTTATTCATCAATTTCTATTTTATCTCCCTCACATATAATACACTTGAGCCAGCGTTTTTTTTCCAACCCTCGAAGCAGTTCTGATGCGTACTTTTGGTATGTCCTTGAGCCCTCTTCGCGATTCGGTTGTTATCTCCTCAATCGTCGCAAAACGATGTCCTTTCATGGGTCTCTTGAATCTTGGGAACGGGAAAAAGTCACAGAGGGCCAAATCTGGTGGATACGATGACTGGAGCATGATAACGGTGTTATTTTGGTTAAGATTCAGCAATTTTGGGACGAACTTCGCTGTGATTCCATTACAAATTTCTTCACTTTCTCAACATTTTCATTCACATCTTCTCGACTTTCTGTGTACCACTTGTAAACATTTTTTGACTCAGAGTACTCTCACCGTATGCCACTGTTAACATTTCAAGTGTTTTTGAGCACTTAATTTCCATTTTCTACACAAAATTTGATGCAACTTCTTTGTCAATTTTTTTCGATAGCAGAAAATTGCTGAACGCGCAAAACACTTGTCTTATTTATGCCTCTCACAAACAAACTAAACATGCTATACGGATAAAACCGTCAACATATCTTTGAGACGAGTGTACCAACATCCTTTTAGCAGTACGTAGCCCGCGAAATTTGAAAATTCACCTTATGTTTTGAACACACCTAGTAAAACATCATGATAATTGTATACCACATACATATGTCAAAATATATCTCGAGAGAAACGATAGGACAAGTCATCTTTACTGACACAATTCCGACTCTTTGTCATTGAATAGCACACTAAAAAATCTAGATCAAAATCTATTGGATCCAACCGACAAAGATGTTATTTTGGACAGCTTTTCGAAGTACCTTTCAAAGGACGTATATATACCTGTATATCTATTATAACACTAACACAATTCGCAAATTCGTTGTTTTTTTTTTTTTTTAATAATTCTTTAATGCTCCAATTTTGCGATACTTTTTTGACTCTTTAAATATGAAGACAAGGTCTCAAGGCACGGGACAATGTTAAAGTTTAAAAATGTTAGAAAAAAATGGAACGATATTTTTTTCTGTCAGCTGCGTTTATTATGAATTAAACTGGTTTAAGTTGCGTTGTATAGATTTTCAGAGTAGATTCTGCAGTAATTGCAATACAAATGATTATTGATAAGAATTGCGGTTGTTATTGATAGCAATAGAATAAACTGTCATAGTAGGTAAATTATTACATGAATTTTCGTCTAGGGTTGCTCACTTTGGTCACGTGTTTATAAAGGAGACATGAATTTTATACAAATAACTTATTGTCAGATCGGTCAGATGTTCACTTAGTATCAGCTCTTAGAACCGCAATTGTTATATAATATTTTTAAATGACTTGCTGTCGTTTCGGCGGCGATTGTTGAATGGCATAAACATTTACCGGTGACTTACAATTCATATTATTTAAAGGAGAAAATTAGAATTTTAAATATTCTGAAAGCGACAATTATTTTGGTGCTAAATATATTCGTTCGTTATATCGATGAGCTCTAATAATGTGAGCGGTAATTAACGTAAGACCAAAGCCTTACTATTTTCCTCTGATCCCTTAAAATGATGGAGGTTATAAAATAACAGTGGAGTTTGTTTATAATGTAAAACTGTTAGGCGTCGTTGTAGATAATTAGGCTTATCACAGAATTCCGTTTCGATTGAAAGTGGAATTAATTCCACATTTTGCTTCCTCAGAAAACGAAAAATTCTTTCAGAATGAATGAAACCATCTTTTTGTTTGGTTTCCTAAGTGGAATTGATTTTTCAGCCAATTAAAGAAAATAGTTAAAAACACTTCATGAATAAATGATATTGCTCTTAATATACATTTCTAAATTGCACCCAAATTAACTCTTATTTTAGCAAAGAATTACACATTTTTAATATTACTGGGAAAAATTATAGCATAGCATTCCCAAAATTAATAAAATTAAGAAAAAGTACCTGCACCTACTTTTTGCGTGCAAACCACTAATTTTCTTCCAGCTAATAAAGAGAATAAAAGTTTATGGAATTTATAAGATGTTATGCATTGCAGCATTCGTAGAAATGTAGAAGACTAGAAAACGACGTAGATTAGCTCGATTTTACTTTCTCAGAATCAAGATTTGATAAATGACCAGTAAAACCATGGATGTTGTTTTACTCGTTTATTAAATAACTAATGTCAGAATTTGAGAAAAGTAAAGCGAAAGCGATCGACACGGTAACTACAAAATTATATCGATTGCGGACGAATTCGTTGACATCCCTGCATAAGTTAACCTTTGATGAACGCGTAAATGCAGTGATTTAGCGTGCAGTAATTTTGCCAATTTTGAAATTTCCTTTTAAATTTTAAGAAAAAATTGTGACTATCTTTGGCACATTAAGGTTAGTTACCATCTGCGCAACAGGTCTTAATGCGCAAGTTACCAATCAAACGTGTAGAACTTCGGTGAACATAGGACGAGGACGACGTGTTTGAGTCAATTTCTGTTTGGGATTTCCGCACTAGTTATCTATTAATATTGTAATTTATTTATAATTGGCTTACCGTCTGTACATTTTAGGCAAATCAGGAATTAAATTGAAAATGGAAGATTGTGAAATTCTTTAATGATTTTCTTTATATTCACCTATTTTATTACTTCATTTTATCATTTCCATTATTTTAGGAAATGCGCCGACGACGCAATGAAGTCACAGTGGAATTGCGTAAAAACAAAAGGGAGGAGACCATTCTTAAACGTCGCAATGTCCCCAACATGGACTCTAACACAGATGAAGATGATCAGTTACCCAATCAAATTAATCTAAAAAAATTGGCCGAAGCTGCTGCTGATTCATCGAAACCCGAACAACAGTTGGCCGCCGTTCAAGCGGCACGCAAATTGCTGTCGTCTGATAAAAATCCACCCATTAATGATCTAATTAAAAGCGACATTCTTCCCATATTGGTGGATTGCCTGAAGCAACACAGTCACACTATGTTGCAATTTGAAGCAGCGTGGGCCCTAACAAACATTGCATCTGGCACATCAGAGCAGACAAATGAGGTAGTTGCTGCCGGTGCTGTCCCCCTCTTTTTACAATTGTTGTCTTCACCTGCTCCAAATGTCTGCGAACAAGCTGTCTGGGCTTTGGGTAATATTATTGGCGATGGTCCCGAATTGCGTGATTTTGTCATAAAGCACGGTGTGGTCCAGCCTTTGCTATCATTTATTAAACCCGATATACCCATTTCGTTCTTGCGCAATGTTACTTGGGTTATTGTTAACTTGTGCCGCAACAAGGATCCACCACCACCAGCCGCAACTATTCACGAAATATTGCCCGCTTTGAATATCTTGATCCATCACACAGACACCAACATTTTAGTGGACACCGTTTGGGCCATTAGTTATTTAACTGACGGTGGTAACGATCAAATTCAAATGGTTATCGAAAGTGGTGTGGTGCCGAAATTGATTCCTCTCTTGGGTCACGCTGAAGTGAAAGTACAGACAGCAGCTTTGCGTGCTGTTGGTAATATAGTTACCGGTTCCGACGAACAGACGCAAGTAGTACTCAATTATGATGCTCTATCATATTTCCCGGCTTTGTTATCACATCAAAAGGAGAAAATACGCAAAGAGGCCGTCTGGTTCTTATCCAACATCACAGCAGGCAACCAATCTCAGGTGCAGGCAGTAATCAACTGTGGACTACTACCGAAGATCATAGAGAATCTACGCCTCGGTGAATTCCAAACACAAAAAGAAGCTGCATGGGCCATTAGCAATTTGACTATCAGTGGAAATCGCGATCAAGTATTTACGCTTATCAAAGAGGGTGTCATACCACCATTCTGTGATTTATTATCATGCCAAGACACCCAAGTTATTAATGTAAGTATAAGCTTTGTATTCTAAATGTCATAAAATTGCTAATTGTTAACTGATTATTATTTTATACTTAAAAATGGGTAAAAGCGGCGGCAAGTTACACCTATTATAGTATTGGCTGCAACGATTGAAGGATGCTAAAATGCCTCCCAACATTGTCTTGATATGAATATAATAAGGGCGGGCTAAAGAAAAAATTATGTTAGTTGGCACCCAAAAGAGCGAATAGTTAGTTTGATTACGAAAATCCGTAAAATACTTCAACAGTGTTAATACAATCTTGAACTTGAGTGATTCGACGAAATATCTAAAAACCGTGATGAAACAAAAAGCTAGGCGAAAGAGTATGAGCGATCGCGATTATTTTATCGGCATCGAAATGTATATTCTGAGTTTAAAGCAAATTAGAACCTTTGAGATTTTACAGGGGATATGAAGCCGTTTTAAAAATGTTAATAGATTTCCTCATTTTAGATTGGAAACTCCTTAATTTTTTTAAGTAAAATACACGTCTGATCGATTCAGGATAATATATTTTCGAAAGTAATTTATCTTCCATTCGTGTCAACACGGTCGATATATTTTTTTGGGTTTATATAGGCTCCTTTATTTTAAAACTAAAACAAAACAAAGTTTACTTTTAGGTGCGGGAAACACTGGTGCTTTTCTTTATATATGTATGTATATGAGGAGAAGAGTCATTTATTTATATTTATAAAAACAGAAACAAAATTGGTTGGTATAAAAAAAATATTCACGGACTCAAAGTCTGGACATTTTCGGGTGTTAGCTACTTCACATACAACAGCGCTGTTTGAGTCCCAAAGGGATCTGAAGATGGACTTGCTACGTAGTCCGGAACACGTCATTCTCGTAGGTGATTACTAAAACATTGTCAATTTAGAACTGTGTACTAGACCTCACAGTGTATATTCTTCTGCGCATCATCAGAAGATTATCGTTAACGTGGTCACTGTGAAAACAAACAACACTCTGAAAAACAAAGTTCATTTCATATTATGGAACTGTAAGTTGGAAAAGAATCTAATGCTTAGAATGATTTCGAATGTCAGTTGGAGATGATTTTACTGGACTTATCCATTATTTAGTTACTCGGGGTAACGTCAGTACAAGACAGTATGGGGACTTTTGCTAAACATTGTACCACATTGGTCGCGATCACGAATTTTATTAGAATAGAATTGGAAATGTGCTAAACTCGGAATATTTAGTTAAATGGGTGTTAAATAGGATCGATTATAAAACGCCACCCATCTAGTTTGAAGTTGAAGACTTTTCTTGCTGCAGCATTTTCATACATCCGCATAACATGCCCCTGTTAACGCAAAAACTGCGTTTTTATGATGGGCTTGATCATGGCATGGAGCTGGTCGTCTTTAACCGACATCGATGCTATGCGTACGATGACAGACCCATATATTTTGTGGAATATTTTTCTTTTTGAAACAGGACATGTAGAACTGCACAATCTTCTGGTACTAATGGATTCTCATTCATTCGTAGAGGCTTTATCTCTAGTAGCTTGGTTGGGGGTGGTGGAGTCGAGGTAGATAAAATCGTTCCCTACTCCATTATTTACGCAGCAGCCCAATAATTGAGAAACCAATAAACTGGTATTTGTTCTCCAAATTTTGCTGTGTTTTCAGTGCTTGAGAGTAGTAGTAGCATATCGCAGTTTTCTATCAAAATTGTTATATCGTCACCGTACGTAATATATTAGTTGTTAATGATGGTACCTGCTTTCTTTATTTTAATGTGCTATAAGTATTTTCAAAAGATCGCATGATAAATATTCATTATTTTTGTTTGATATAAAATCACGCAGCTTCCCATGGATATCAAACGCAACTATGGATTCTGATAATTATTGTGCATGAGACTATCGAAGGAAGCTTTATATTATATTCGGTGAAAACAGGTTTACGTGCTGATTCGTTTCCCAGGATTTGTTATAATGTGCGCATATCCAATTAATTGTCAATTTACCAGAGCGACTTATTAGACGTCCTAATAAGGTGTGATTAGTACACTTAGAAACACGCCTTAAGTCTTTCGCATCATTATATTTATATATAATATACTCGTATAAAAAATAGTACGCAATAAGTTTATTTTTCAATCATCGGGAACACCTTCGTTTAGCTAAGCCTTCTTTAAATGCTAATCATACTTGGATAGGCTTTTAAAGTACAATCCGTAATTAGTTTATTTTCTAACCTCAAAATGTATTACGAAATGTCACAAGAATGCTGACAGAAATCAACGTGTGTACGTCAAAAATGTCAAATGTCACCTATTGAGATTTCCCTCAATCAACCAGGAATAACTGTAATATAATGAATTTCTGCATTTAAAATAACATTGAAATTATATTGAAAGTGAAGCATATTTACATTCCTCTTGATGCTAGTTATTGTCTATGAATTATAGATAACTTGACTCTCTCTACTATAGATACCGATTGCAAAATAAATATAGTTCATACATTTTTTTTTATAAAAATTGTGCTTGCCTAAGCTCGTAATGGTGTTATTTCTAGTTAAACAGCCATATCAACTTTGATCCCTTACAAAAAAGGTTTTGGGGAATCTAGTAAATTGACGTGTTGGTCTGTATATTGATTAATTAGCGGTTGTAAAACCAATTCCAAATGTTGCGTATTCAAATCATATAGGATATGCCGTCATATTGCGGCAAGAAACTGCTGCAAGAAAATATTTACAAAAGACAATAAAGGATCCTTTTCAACCTTGATTATTCATATTTTAATTTAAAATTGCATACGAATTCCCTTTAATAATGGAATGTTCTTTCTTTTATTTTGAAATGTCCAGGTGGTTCTAGATGGTCTTAACAATATGCTCAAAATGGCAGAAAGTCATGTACAAGAAGTGGCCAATTTGATCGAAGAATGCGATGGTCTCGAAAAAATTGAGAAATTACAAAATCATGAAAACGTGGATATCTACAAACTGGCATATGAAATCATTGAGCAGCACTTCTCAGACGATGTGAGTTTTTTCTTTCAATTTTAAACGCATTCTAAGTCTTGATTATTGATTTTATTTATATTTCTTTTTCTATGATTCAGCTTGAGCAATCTTCAATGGCACCTGCATCGGATGGCGCTGAATATCAATTTGATCCAAATGCTGAAAGCAGATTACCCAACAACTCATATAATTTTTAACAAAATTTCCCATATTTTTCAATGTGACCATGATTTTACGATAAATGTTGTCTTGTACATTTGCAAACATGCAAAATTTTTATTTTTTATTATTTAATTTAGAATCATATGCAACTAATTAACAACAGCAAAAGGAAAAGAGAATCAATATAAGAAAAAAACAAGGATTTATCAAATTGCAAACGACAACAAAAACGAAAATACTGAGTCCATGATAATTTAATTATTGTAATTTAATACTTTATAAACAAAATCATCTATATATAATTATATATATACATATATATATATATACAAAAAAACCAAACTGATTTATTGAATTTTTGAGTTTTAAACACAATTTTGAAGAAGAAAGATAAAAGAGAGAAAGATAACGAATAAAATCTGTCCTTTGACTTCCTTTATTTTGAAGTTATTTTATAATCTAATCCTCCTCACCTATATATACCTTTCCTCGCCTATCATCCTGATCCCCATCCCTCTCTATTATACGTAAAACAATTCTTTTTTATTTTATACAAGAAAAATAAGAAAAATCTAAACTAAAAATCATTTATTTTAAAGAATTTTTTATTTTATTTTTAATTTTGGAACTAAAACAAATATATTGTAGAAAAAAACTACCTTTAAAAAAACGTATAAAAACGCAAACAAGATTGTTTTTTATTTAATTGTCATTTAAATTACAAACACACAAAAAATCGTTTCAATCAGTTTTCAGTTTTCCCTTAACCTCTGTTAAAAACGATTTGGTATTCATCCTTCCCATTCAACAATAATAAAACGTCATTGCCAGTCTCATCGTTACCAATTTCATCAATTGCATTACGTACGTACGTTTGATCTTTATTAATAGAACATCAGCATTAATTAACGCTCATTAAACCAGAATCATAAGTATTTAAAAACGCCAACATATTTCAAAAATATAACAACGTTTTTAAAAGAGAACAAAGCAAAAACTTTTAAATCATAAATATAAATATAATTATAATAAAATCGCAAAAGAAGAATGAATATGACGTTATTTCTATGTTCCGCTATTGGGTATAAATTATTGCCGTGAAGAATTTTGGGAAGTATTCGCAATATTTGGGAACATTTCATTTGCGACGTGGTGATTATGATGACCCAAGGCAAGTGCTTTGTCATTCCAACAAAAAAGCAAATTTTCGGAGAACGTTGGCGTTAAAGAGAGCTGGTTGACCTATTTAAAGTGTTACTGTGACCTTCGGAGAGTAATTTGGAGTATTTAAAAACTGCATAATTAATAAAATCACCATATTGCAGTGCTAATTGGGCTAAAAATACTCATTTGTGTACAAGGGCAATGTACGTCATCCATTTTCATGTGTAGTCGTTTGAACTAATTATCCACTATTGCGACTTTTTTTTTTTTTTTTTGGTTGGCTTAGTAACGGAATACATTGACAGTTCCATTCAGCTTCCGTTTTCCACGTATAAAACGTATGTACGAGGTGTGTTCAAAAAATACGGTGATTTTCAAATTTCGCGGGCTACGCATATTCGACTTTCGATTATCATTTTTTTTATGTTGGTACACTTGTCTCGAAGTTATGTTGACTGTTTTATTCATGTAGCATATTTAATTTGTTTGTGAGAGGCATAAATAAGACAAGTGTTTTGCGTGTTTAGCGATTTTCTGCTATCGAAAAAAATTGAACCAAAGAAGCATCAAATTTTGTGTAGTAAATGGAATTAAGTGCTCAAAAACACTTGAAATGTTGACAGGGGCATACGGTGAGCATACTCTCGAGTCAAAAAATGTTTACAAGCTTTCCACAGAAGGTCGGGAAGATGTGAATGAAAATGTTGAGAAAGTGAAGAAAATTGTTATGGAGAATCGTCGATTTACAATTAGAGAAGTTGCTGAGGATGTCGGCATATCGGTTGACTCATGCCGTGCAATCTTTTCGGGAATTTTGGGCATGCAGCGTGTGGCAGCGAAGTTGGTTCCAAAGTTGCTGAATTTTAACCAAGCATCGCTCAGGAATTGTTGAATGACGTTAATGATGAACCAGATTGCTTAAAGGGGTCATAACTGGTGACGAATCATGGATATATATATGGTTGTGACATCGAAATTAAAGCCCAATCGTCCCAATGAAAGAGTCCAGGAGAGCCAAGGCCAAAAAAAGCACGCCCAGTTCGATCAAATGTCAAGGTTTTGCTCACTGTCTTTTTCGATTACCAAGGCGTAGTGCATCAGGAGTTCTTAGCACAAGGTCGTACGGTAAATAAGGAGTATTACCTTGAAGTTATGCGCGGTTTGCTTGAAGAAATACGAAAAAACGCCCGGAATTGTGGAAACAAAAAATTTATGGCTTTTGCATTATGATAATGAACCTCATGCAAAAGACACTCATTTTTGATTGTGAGGAGTTATCTGGCCAAAAACAACGCCGTTATCATGCCTCAGCCACCGTATTCCCCAGATTTGGTCCCCTGCGAGTTCTTTCTGTTCCCAAGATTGAAGAGACCCATGAAAGAACGGCCTTTGCAACGATTAAGGGGATAAAAACCGAATCGCTGAGAGAGCTCAAGGACATACCAAAAAGTGCGTATTAAAACTGCTTCGTGGATTGGAAAAAAATGCTGGCACAAGTGTATTACATCTAAGGGGGACTACTTTGAAGGAGATAAAATACAAAATGATGAATAAATAAATATTTTTTGAGAAAAATTAAAATTAACCTTATTTTTTGAATACACCAAAGTTTCCGAAAAAAAGGAGAAATTGAATCCAACCGTTGCCGATAATTGGTTCTTGCAGATTTTAATTTTGTTTATAGTTTAATTATTGTGCTTTCGGTTGAATCGGCGGTGTAACTTGGAAATGAATCTGCACTCTTCACACGTGCTCTTTCTATGACATTCTGTAAGTTACGTTGAAATCAAACAGATTGTAAAAGGATCCAAGCGTTTCGACTTGGTTAAAAATTTGATCCTTCCCATGAAGTTTTGATTTATTTCTTCCGAGCCGTATATCGAGTTAATTTTTAAAAACTTTGTCCTGTAGGATTATCAAACACTTTCACAACATGTCTCAGAGGATATAATTTGTGGTTTCTAATGCACTTGGTTACAACCATGTCCTAACCATTCATATGATGCCGATGGCCTCATGTCTATATACGAGTATTTTACAGAAAAATTTTTTCTAGAAAATCTTGAACTGATTCTTCCACTACCATCGTTGCTTAGAATTCGGTGCCGTATTGCAGAACAGGTAGAATCAAAGCCTGGTTCACCAGGATTTTTGTTCATAAAGAAATGTCTTTATTACTAAATTATTTGCAAGCAATATTTTGTTAATTTCCATATTTGATTTACTTGCTGTGTTCCAGTACGTGTCTGTTTTTAGCAAATTGAAAACTTTTATTAATTTTACCCAAATCTTTATCACAAAAATAGAGTGTTTGAGTTTCCGCTTTATTTGTTTCCCGAAGAAATTTGCCAAGTAAAAATACTGTATTAAATTCAAATCATAACCATTTCCAACTGACAAAAGCATAGAATAAATGCAAAAAACAATCTTCCTTTTAATGATATGGAAATTGAAATTTAAGTATTTTCATCAGGCCATATTCCCTCTAAAAATGGTAAAAAAAAATTACAAAAAGTGATTCAACAAACTTTTCACGGTGAAACTTAGCAAAATGTATTTTCCAACACTCCAACACTTTTGCGTCATGACAAGTTCGAAGAGATATTTTAGAACTCTGCCGTTTGCATTAGATAGCTAGACAAAATGCTATCAAGAACAATTTTTTCTAAACTAGAAAAAAAAGAAACAGTCAGTGGAAGCGTTTTCTATATCAATACTCGAAGAATGAAGAATCGGAAGACAGATCAAGTTCTTGATTACTCTGCGAGGGAGCCGAAGTAATTAAATTAAGCACTCTAATGTTATTATGTTCACTCAACGTCCCAAGCAATTTATTCGTCGAAGCAAATTATCTTCGTTTTGTTCTTGTCAATGCTTGAGAATGCTGCAGTAACACTTCGCACTTTTCTTCTTGTGATGTCTGTATCATTATCGTATTAAAGCGACATATAGCTTTTGCTGGAATTAGTATCGGCCATAATCAAATGTTGGAGTGATCGCTCGCTAGGTTGTGGCCCATTTACTTATTCACTTGGTATAAGATGGTTTACAAAGATTTTTGCCAGTCTTTTCTGAAGAAGCCAGGTCTGTTAGTGTTATCCTATAAAGATGTGTAGGTCTCAAGGGAATACTAAATACGGCTATGGGTTTATATAACATTTGTCATACCGAACCGTCGACCAAAAGGTGTTATCTGCCGATCTTCTGCAGAATTTGTCATAATGTGGATGCCTAGTCAATTGTTGGTTTGCTAGGCCTGCAGTCACTTTGACAAGGTCCACTCAGGACAGCTAGAATAGGCTTAAGTATTTCACATCTCACACTCTATCGAACCTGATAAGTGATAGGTAAAAAACTGACACCGCAGCAGTTGGTACATTCTTGAATCACCTTTTTGGACAAAGGATATAATATCCTTAGATTCCAAACATGGGATATGTATTCGTTAAATCAAATTGTGACTTATGTTCATTATCAGCTCATCGCCACTGGTCTTAAACTGTTCCAAGGGCAGCTCATCATCATTCGCGGCTTTGTTGTTGTTAACTCTTGATACTGACCTCAATTTGACTTGGTGCCATCGTCGATAATTCGGGTGATTTCTTCACTAGTGTTTCTATCAGTATCTATCAACTTATGGAAGTGTTGTCTGCATAATTGAAGTATAATATGGCTACTTCACTGTGCTCTGTACAATATCCTTCTTTTTACGACCTTTCCTTTCACCATTTCGTAAAATTTTTAGGCTTTATCTCTGTCCCTCTACCTTTCGATATTCTCGCTTCCCCTCTTTCCATAACCGTTTTTCTCGCATACAAATTCTTTTTGCCTCGCTCTTCTTCCCTTACGGCGTTGCCTCACAGTACGCGTTGCAATTGGCTGCAGCGTTACTACGTATACAGCATCCTTTTGCTCAGACATTATGCAATTTTCTTCAACGTCAGGGCTTTTCTAAGCTCGATTTTTTTTATACACAACTGTGGTTTTTACTATGGTTGCCAACGAATGCGCAATGCGTATATTGCCACTGTCTGTCAGGAACATCAGGTCTAAGAGCGCAGTTGATCATCCGGGTCTATGTTGGTATCATGTATCGTACGCATGTCCATGACACTTGAAGTTTTGCAAAAGTTTCTGTTTACTCCTTAGTGAAAAACACTTAGAATCTCCCTATTTTTCCAGATAGAAACACGTTACTAACGCCAATACAGAGGAACCCTGGAAATCTACCACCAAAACTTTAGTTTCAAAACAAGGACAGTTTTGAATGATTCGAAATACAAATTGCTCCGTTTCAACCTTATTTTATTAAATCAATTTTGATCCAAAAAATTTCCCAGATCTAATACGATCCAACAGTATACAACTATGTTAGAACTGGTATAATCATACATAATTTGTTCGCAATTGTTAAACTGTGGTAGCCCTTGTTGGCAACCTGAAAATTTCCGTATGTATCTTCTCTTTACAAGGAGCAACATTTGAGGGACTCGTTAATATTTGTGGTTTTTAATTTCTTTCTTTTCTCACGTGTGGCCAAGCCAATTTTTATTTCAGGTGAGCGAACTTTTAGGCCAACGCAACCAATCCTTGTGTTGGTGCTGACAACAACTATTGGATTGTTATAAAAGTTGAGTTTCATTAATAAGTTTTATGTGTTTAACTAAAACAATATCTGTGTTACCGTGTTATTTGAGTATTCAAATTAGATACTACTTTAAGGTGATTGTACACTCATTTTAGGCAATCTTGGAGCGAAAGCAGCCCACCATATTTTGCTTGTCGACAGAAAATCGGCAAATTGAATGCCTTGAAACCACTCTCAGCAATCGAGAGATGCACCAAGATTATAATCATACTATAAGGTAGATCAACATTTTCCGCACTCTTTTCACCCTGTTTGAATTCTTTGAACGGAAGGCGAAACCGGAAACGTTCAAAAACTGCCGTTAAGCAGATGTGATGATTTTGTTATGCAAAACTTACAAAAGTCATATGTGAGAATTTTGAATAAAAATGCTGTTAAAGTATCGAGTAATACTGAGTTTCCTGTTGACGAAGTATTGAGTTGTATCTAGTGTTCAAAAGTAGCGACACTTTACTCCTATAAACTGTTATGACTAACAAATGATTTTGACCTTTAAGTTTAAAAAATCATTTATGCATAAACGTGCGTTCAGATGCACGGATTTTCAACGAATTTATTTTCAGAAAGTGCCGTCGATAACAAATTTGTGTGACAATTTGGTCAAACAACCGTTCACACACAGGATTTTCTAAAGGATTAGATAAATACGTCGATATTTAGACCCGTTTGAAATCGCTCTAAGAACGTCTGCCAGATTCGACAAAGGGTAAAAATTTATGGGAAATCCATTCGATTAGAACCTGATTTGTTGCCTAGGCAAAAACGTGAACTCCAATTTGTTAACAGTAGCTTAGTTGGGACAAAATGGAATCAATTTTAATTGGTTCTATTAAAAAGACGACGACGTCTTCGATTGGAATTGTCAATAACCACGAATTAGTTAATATAATCGTCACAAACCAACAAAAATGACAAAATAAAAATTCAATTTGCAACACTTTTATATCTACAGGGTGGCGCAGCAATTGTGCAGCAGTAAGAAATCCAAATAACATATTTTTGTTGTAATCAGTGTGTTTCGTTTATTTTTTTATTGTATAAAAAAGGCAATTTTATTCTATATAACTAATTGGTTTCGAAGATGACAGATCGTAAAAGTCGGGATTGTCTCAATTATTGTTTTAATAGACTGCTTCAATTGAGTCGATTTTCTTCGTTTCGTTTTGTAAACCTCTTGCAGAACGTTTTTAATTTAACCAAACTAAACAACTCATATTACTTACTATCAGCATAGTAGTACATAATTAGATTAGTTAATTTCAGTTTTTAGAAATTAATTACAAATTTATTTTTATTTGTTTTTAACATTGTAAATAATAACTTTTGGCGTACTTTTTCGTTATTTTAGATGGGAAGATGTCCTCTAATGTTTTCAACAAATTATACACAAAAATAATTACCAAGGTGGACAAAGTGGTACCGAATAATTTACGACCATTGTGGATGAGCCCTGCAGGTTTGTATTCAATATGATATTACAATAACTTCGTTTAATTATCGAAAGTGTTAAGAATTTATGCGATTTTTTTTCTATTGCCAATAGGACCCAAAACCATTTTCTTTTGGGCGCCTGTTTTCAAATGGGTAAGTGAAAAATTTTAATTGTTGCACAGAGCTAAACATGCATATTACAATCTTACAGGGTTTGGTAGTTGCGGGCATTGGTGATTTGAATCGTCCGGCCGAACAATTATCTTTAAATCAAACGTCAATGCTAGCTCTGACCGGTATTATCTGGTCACGCTATTCAGTGGTTATCACACCAAAAAATTACTTGTTACTTGCAGTTAATTTCTTTGTATTTCTTACCCAAGGCTATCAAGCTTCTAGGGCTTATAAATATAAATACGGCGCGGAAATAAAGCAAGAATAGTTATCTAAAAAATTCTCAATGATCAATTAAAATACTTAACATAAGGTGAGCAGGCATTTCATACACACAGTTTATGAAATATCGAAGATTTTACGGTTGAAGTCCATATTTATGTTTTGTTGATTTATTTATACCTATAATTGTTGCAGCCAGGTCTCGACACGAATCGAAATTACCACCGTGGGTTGGTTGTACATTGGGCTACTACCGAGAGCACTTTTCTATTGACAGGAGAAAGTAAAGTGTTGTTGTAGTAGCTTAAAGTTAGGTATAGTATTATTTCAGGAATTCATGTCCAACATTTTTCGAATAATTTTGGTATACCCGATAGGACAGCTTTACAATTCTAGTCGACTGGACAACCGTTTGATTCGTTCCATAAACGAAAATAATACGGCAGGAAAGTTTCCAAAATCAGGACGAAGTTCTTAATCAAAATCAGAGCAACTTCATTTTGATATATCTAAAAGAAGAGCTTTGCAAGTCTGGTTGCATACATATCTGTTTGATTTTTTCTATAAACAAATACAATCCGGCTGGAAGAATTCAATTTATACTTTCATTCAAATTACCCGTTTAATACACATACTATGATCTGTCATGAGTAGCGATGATCACTGGAAATACCTTATAGCTGATTAGAAAGAAAAAATCAGTAATCCTCAAGTCCAACATTTTTCAACTGTTTTTTAAGTTTAAGTTTATTTTCCCAATAGCTTGTTTGACTCTTTTCAAAAACTAACGCAGTGTGGCAGGAAGGATTTTAAATAACAATGATGTTTTCAATAAAAAAAAAGATCCCAGCCAATCTTCCGACATTAGACGCAGGTATATGAGTCAGTCAGTGGCTAAACTATCAAAGAAAATAAAATAAACTACCGTGGTTTATGTTTGCTTTTTGTGCTGGATTCTATTCGGAAGTATCACCCTGTGAACCCATCTGTCCGCCAAACTGACACTATCTTAATGCCAAGTGGGTTGCATAACCCGAACGGAAGCTGCGGAGGACGAATGAGTCTTATGCTTCGAAGAATTCTGTGAACCTCATTCAGACTGCTACGGATCTGTAGATCCAAAATGTGGAAAAGGCGGAAGCATGCCATGTGCTTTCGTAAAGAAGTACGTGGGCGGCCAATAAAATAAATTTAGAGACTCGAAAAAAATGCTTACTGGAAGGCATCAGGCAAATACCAGGTTATTTCCAATATGAACTACCATGAGTCTCTCTGGAGGCTTTCGTCAATAATTGTTCATCCTCATATCTGAACATTTAGACTTTAATCAGCCACTGCCAACGACATCGTTTAACAAATTAAGTATTTCGACTTTAAAAGGCGATAGCTTGCCACTCTCGGCAAAGGAAATTGAACAGATGAATAATTTATCAATTCCGTATTAAGAAAAACAAGACACATCTTTTAGGCAACCTTTATTAGAGAATGGCTTGCTATGAAAATAAGATCAGGTGAAGGTTATTGTTTGAAGGCTAATTAAGTAACAGCTCTAGTAAATTATTGGGTATATAACGGTCAATAGTATTGCTTTCGGAAATGAGGAGTCCCATGGAAGTCCATGGAAATATAAACATAGAAATAGGTTCCTGTTCTATTCAAGAGCGGACGGTAGCCAGACCATAAGATCAGATCCGCCAATTCGCGGTGAGGAAAATCGGATGAAACTCCTTCGTGTTTGAAACAAATGGGACCAAAAACCTGTCGACAATTTAGGCCATTTTACACGAAGAACCCAGCGTTACCGCTCCTAGAAATACAACTGTCCGTGCCAGAACATTTGGGTCCATTCGCACAACATAACCCAGTTAATAACATGACTATTTGATAATCTGATTCGGTCGATAATTTGTTGTTATTAAAATTGTATGAATTTCGCTCCAAAGTTTCATCGCACAGTTTATTTTTCTTAGGGTTTACTTCTTCTATGTTGAGCGACCGCGACGCGATGGTTAGTACACGCAAGCTAATACTGCTCTCTTGTCCACTCTCTCTGTTCAATATCTCGATAATTTTGCATATTTTTGTTAATATTTTTATACATAGATTGTTGCAACATTTGAAAACAATCGCATCTGGTATTATAAAAATCTAAACAAAGTTCGATATTGTGAAAGAGAGCGTGAGCGTACAAATTTATGCTCTTGAGCTAGCATTCAGACTTAACAAAATTTGTTTCAGAGGCAAATGTGGCTTTTATCTGGAATTCTTCTCTGTGCTGCGACTTTCGGAATTGTCGTGAAACTGTAAGTCCCGTTGTGTAACTCTAAAAATGGAGTGCATGTACATAAGTAAACTAATTGAAGGTGGAAAACTGTCACACATCTCATTCTTTGGATGGAAGGGAATTTGCTGTTTCCAATTCTATGCCCATAGCAAATCTCATGTTTTTATTTCTAATTGTTCATGAGACACGGCTATTTAAAACTTTTTGTGTAATACGATTATTCTACTGGTTTCCGATTACTCTATCGGCACAACATATAGATAAATTCACTACTGACCCATTTCTCTGAGTGTGAAAAAGCTTACCACTCTAAATGTATTGAGCTTCTTTGTTAATAATAAGCGTATACATTTCAGTTGGTTGTTGACATTTTACTAAAGCGGGACGTGCGACGGTAAGTATGCGATTAGCTGGAGTTTTATGTTTTATAAAAGATACTGTAAAAAACCAGATGGGCTATATAAATTCTACTTTAAATGAAGAGTAAGGCAAAGCATCATCAAAAACAAACAGGTCTGTGTGTAGCCAAACTGACAGAAAGAGGCAAGGGATGCTAACAAATATAATATCTGTTTATAGTATCACCTGATGTGTGCAAATGAAATGTTTCGTAAAAAACTCTATCTGCAGTGTTGGATTTGTTATTCGCTCATAAATAGTTGGCTGGCTGGTGTGTGCGATTTTATTTATAAACATGTGTGGTGCCGTCGTTTTCTTTCTTACAATTTTACGCATCTGTTGATGTTCCGTTTTGCTTTTTGCGTATTTCCGCAACCGAAAAAAGATACGGAAGTGAAAGCTTGTTTCGCCTGTGAGATTTTGCAAAACGTGAGTGTAACGTAAAGTGCCTCTGTCAAGGCCAAGGTGAGAGAAACCGCTATGTGTGTCTCATAAAGCTTTCTTGTTCTCTGTTCGAATGTAGTTTTAGGGATGGTAAATGAAAATTGTACTTTTTAGATTTATAAGCGAGTACGTAGTGGCATGTGACACTTACATTGTGCCTGAAAGGTTTGGTGAAATTAATTTTATCCTTTTGCTGTTTCAAATGATGAAATTAAACGGTGACGAGTAAAAACAGTCGCCAAGCTTTTTCTTTGCGTTTAAACATAAAATTTTGCCAACATGCATTTTATATCACGACCTTACAAATCGCACAATAAAAAATTTCTACACATTGAATCATAACAGAGCGATAGATAAAAAGCAAACGCAAAGCTACAGGAAAATATGAGGAATGTGATCTTTGTGATAGTCCCTATTCAGTAATATTTGGTGAAACAATAAAATTTGTGAACAAAGTTAAACAAACTTTAGGGGGATGACATGCCATTGACCATTAACTTATCCACAATTAGAGCTAAATCTGCTAGACCACTTAAAGGGGATGACACATTTACATACATATTGTTTGAGAAAAATAACAAATATTTAGTATGAAAACTTGACAAAGCTGCTCATAAATAGGGTTAAATATGTGAGAGCCGTATGTTTGATCCTCTTTATAACGACGTTCTGTCAGCATCAGCTAACTAATTAACAGGAGGATTAGCTTTGATGGAAAGATTGACCACAAGTTTCTAATATTTGTTTATGCATTGATTTGATTTATAATTTTTTAATTTGCTACGTAATTTCATTTCATTTCATTTATTATTTCTGATTTCTTTACGCACCGGTACCACAGACCTATGTCCAGGGAGCAATGTTTTGGTGTACGAATGTAATATAAAGTTGTCTAAACATAAAAAATTTGAAGTTGAGAGTGCGATAGAAGGAAAGAATTAGATATAGCTTAAAGTTCGCGTTTATGTTGATGTCTACTGTGCCAAAAAATCGTACTGTCTTACCATCATTGGTTGTTTTGGCAAATCATACTCTCATTCATACTCTCTGGTTCACTCATTAGAAAGAAATTTATGTAAACATTTTATTAAATGTGATTTTGTCTGCCATATTCGCAGCGTAGTTGAGACAATCGGCATTGCTTAGTCGGACGAATCGGCGGATCTAGTTCCAGTTCCATATCAAGACTAAACTTCCATATAGTGCAATGGCTTCAACAGCTGCTCCGCCACCACCTCCACCACCGGTCGCTACTAAACTAAGCATACCTTCAAAAATTTATCAGGGTCTAATAGGAGCTGTCGATAAGCATGTGCCCACCAAATTGCGCCCACTTTGGAATCATCCTGCTGGTAAGAGTGTGCATTATAAACTAATGTTGTTTGTGTGACATGTTTCAATTTTCAGGACCTAAAACGATATTCTTTTGGTCACCTCTCTTTAAATGGGTAAGTTTATTATTTTACATAACCAGTGTCTACCTAGAGCGATTGTCACAATTTATAATATTACGTAGCATTTTTGTATTTGCAATTCTGCAGACGTCACCTTGTCTGTATCTCCGCACTTCAAGTCTCCCTATTTCGTTTTGATTTAAAAAAAAAGCAAGCGTTACGAACACTATGAGTAGTATGATTTGTTTACCTCTCGTCTTTATTACCAGCCTCTTGAAAGGCTTTAAATTGGAATTACGCGTGATAAAGAAAAGGGTGATAATATAAATGATTTAATTTACTGTTTAGTTATTTATAATGACTAAATTTCTTGGCTGGTTGATTTTATTTCTCAATCTCCTCAAAGGTTCACATAGCCCTATATGTATGTGTCTGTTTACTATGTGTTTGCAGAGTGGGAAACGAGAGTAATGAATAATAAGCTTGTTTTCCCATTTTGCTCTGGCGGTCTCATTTTTTATCTTAATACATTATATTATAAGAGGATTGTACAATAAGTTGGTGACAGTTATACAGAGTATATTGTTGATTTAGGATTCCTTTTTCCGAAATGCTTCCCATTACCAGTAGGGGTCTTAATTATCCATTCATTCTTAAATCAATCAGTTTTTTTCTTCGATTTGGTTATTAGGAAGATCAAATTTATAGCGGAAATTTCAGCCTACGATAACTCAGGAGAAGTTTCATAGATAAGAAATCCGAAGATGACAGCCAAAATATGTCATCCCACATCAAAATTTAATGAGTTAAACTTAACAATAATACTGTTATCAACAACGCTAAAAATAAACAAGAATTACTGTTGCCAAGGTGAACGTAGTGTTGCCAATCTGAGGGATAAACTCCTTTTTACGGATTTTTGGACTAGAAGGGGATAAAGGGTGGAATGCATTTTTATTTTTTTTTTTTTCATATTTACTGTTTTACAATTAGTGAATTTTCTTTATGGAATTTTTTTTTGTGTAAAGTAGCCAGTAAAGAAAAAACTTATCAAATTACGTATGTTAATTGTGATTCAAAAAAGACAATCAATTTTGAAATATGTTAAAACTTATTTAAATAGAACTTAAAATAATAACAAGTTGGACCAATATTTCTAGACTCCCTAAGTGCTTTCACAAAATTTTGAAGTATGTTTATGGTGGTATAATGTAGGCATAATTATTCACAGCGTGAAATATATATTATTTAGGCTGCACTTTTGAAAATTATTTGCAACTGAAATGCTTGTACACATTTCTCTGTATTATTAAATTTGGTGAACCGAGTTATTTCATTTTTTGGCTTTCTAGCAGAAATGGAATATTGAATCTTTCCACAGCTCTCTCATGGAAAGATCATTTGTTGTTCGCGTTGCGTGATTGTGAAAAACTTTACCTGCTGAATTGAAGAAATTTTCAGCTAGTCCTGCAAGTTTTAAACAAAAGTTAATGCAATTTTATACTCTTCAGGAACACTAAGATTCGTTTTGGTTTGTTTGCAGATTTTTTTGCTTCTTGTTTTCTTTCACTGAATCTATGTTTATAATATTTGGGTATATGATTTTATTGGTTTTTTGTTGGAAGGGTGCGCACTATGGTTAGGATTTTTTGCTAGGAAATAGATGTAAGCAATATAACTCATTTTAAACTCCTTTCAATGTGTAGTCCAATATAGGCGTTGATTGATTAATAAATGAATTGAAATTGAAATAAACTTTTGCATTCATCTTAGGCTAGATAACTCTCACAAATATACGTTGTAAAAAGGTTAACTAATAAAGTATCATACATAAATAGAGGCATTAAAAAAGCTTGAAATATAAACTTAATTGCCAACGCGCCTTAATTGAAATTCGATATCCATTTATTATGGTAAGATTGCATAACTTGGGTTTTTAAAAAACAGTTCATTATCCTAGAAGAGTAGAAAGATCTTATATTGATAAATGTTTTATTTAATGTCGGCAATTATGTATGGAATACAATATCAGATAAATGTCCGCCTCTGTTGGCCTCACAAATTTGGGCACATTTCTCATTACATTTTCACACCTTTTACGCGGTATTTCATTAATTTCACGAATATTTTTTTTTTTTTGAGTTGCTCAAGCGTTTCTGGTTTGTTTGCATACAACCGGCTTTTTAGATATTCCCACAAAAAGAAGTCCGGAGCAGTCAAATCAGGCGACCGTGGAGGCCAATCAACATCACCATTTCTTGAAATAACTTGTTGTGGAAAGAGGTCTCGCAGTAATTCCATTGTAATCCTGGCTGTATGCGATGTGGCACCGTCTTGTTGATACCACATGTTAATCAACTTCAAAGCATGCAGTTGTGGCGTTAAAAAGTTTTCAATCATATCGCTCCCCATTGACAGTTACCGTTTTCAGTTTCAAAGAAGTAAGGTCCAATGATTCCTGCTGACCAAATTGCACATCAGACTGTCACTTTTAATGGATGCAAAGGTGACTGATGAATAATTTGAGGGTTTTCAATTGCAGAACCGACTATTTTGTTTATTCACATATCCATTCAAATGAAAATGTGTCTCGTCACTCATTATAATTTTTTCATGAAAATCGGGGTTGTCATGGGCGAGCTGTAACATCCTATTGGCATATGTACGGCGGCGTAAATGGTCTTGTGGAAGAAGCTCTTGTGTCAACTGATCTTAAATGGAAACAAATGTAAATCCTTCTTTGAAGACCAAGGTCCTGAGCACGGCGTCGAATTTAAGTTGATAGATTGTTTTGAACACTTTCTTGAGCAGCAGTAATGTTTTCAGCCGATCTTAAAGTACGTTGTGGTCCATGCCTGGTCCTATCAGCTACAGACCCTCTTTCTCCGAAATCATTCACTACCCGATAAATAGTGCGTCTTATTGGCACGTTGTTTCTCCCAAAAATTTCACGTAACTTTCTCATCGTCACAGTAATCGATGATTGATTTTGATAAAATGTTTTAACGGTTAAAACACGTTGGTTTATCGAATATTTTTTCATAATAAATTTGCCACGTCTCTACTTCACGATTGCCAAATGCGAACTGTAAAGACTAATGTTTACCAAAATGGCGGCAAAACAAAGTAGTATACCTCCCCGACGGACACCCTGTATTTCTTTGTTTTTCTAGGTTTCAACTGATATTTTTGAATTTCAATTGTTGCCTTAAAAATGATGACAATGTCAAATTGTAATTTTTAGATTTCAGTCGGAAATTGAGCTTGTGGTTCATATAAAATCAAGGAAATATGCCATGTGCATTGCAAACGTTCAGTCGAGCAGTGATATTTTTAACTATCTATTGTTATGAATATTATTAATTATTATTTTAAATATAACTATGTGTTGTCTTATATAATAATTGCTACTGTTTAAAGAAATTCCCCATAATGTCGATACTGTACTTAGCTTATGAACCATCTCTTTTTCAGGGCCTCGTTATAGCCGGTTTAAGTGATTTAGCTCGTCCTGCTGAAACTCTATCAGTATCGCAATGTGCCGCATTAGCTGCCACTGGTATCATTTGGTCACGTTATTCCTTAGTGATTATTCCTAAGAATTGGGGCCTGTTTTCGGTGAATGTGTTTGTTGGTGCAGTGCAGTCCGTGCAATTGTACCGAGCATTTATGTATCAACGAGAACAGGGAAAAGCGAAGGAAGTAGCTGTAGCCACACCAGCAAAATAGGAAAATTTTGTAAGTAATAATCATACCTCTCTACTGTATTCCATGTTCGCACATTAATAAATACTTTATTTTTCATCTGATTTCAGTTATCAAATTTTAAACATAAATGCTGTTCATTATCTCAGTTTAGTTTGTATGTATTTGTAGAGTAGCGAATCGAGGTGCTAAAGTAATCAACAATTTTAAAGTGATATTTTTAAATATTTACACAGTAATAGAAGACGAGCGATGTTATCTTTTATTTTTCCATGTAATCCACATGATAACATTTGCTATAGCACAATTTTTCTGCAAAACGAAAATAAAAATATGTTGTAATATTTCTTCATGTATAGTAATATACAGCTGGAATTTAATCTTTGTTTTCAACTCTTCCATTCTCCACCACTTCCAACAAACTTTCTATAGGATTTTTGGCAACTCCTTCATTTGTAATGAAATTGTAATATTTACGAGTACAAAACAAGAAGGGGTTTTTATTTGAGAGGCTAACGGTAAATGTTATGGTTAGAAAAAATATCATATACGTATATTTATTTAGAATTAATAAAGAACGACACTAAACAATTCACTTTGTATTCGCTCTGTAAGTATTGTTATGAATCGTCGAATTCAATAGGAAAATATTAACTACTTCATACTAAATAGAGCACTGTATCGAAACCGAACAATAACATCAAAGTAGAAAATAGCGGGAAAATAAGATAAACGTTCTATACCTTGGAAACGAAGCGCCCAATGCCGAAAATAACTTTATTTTTGACTGTTCCTAAGCGCATTTGCCGGAGTGGTGTTCTTTATATGGTGCCAAAAGTAGTTTCAAAATGGCCAAAATAAAAAAAATCTACAAAACACCAACATGTGTATAGTTTGGAAACGAAGTGTCTAATCGCCACAACATCATTTTTCATCTCCAAGAAATGTTAATATTTCACAAAAAAACATTTTAAAAAAATTGCTGCATACAAAATTTGGCTATTAATAAGCCCATTTCAAGTCTGGGTGCTCTCACAGGACATACAAATTTGTCTTATTTTACGATTGGACCCTTCGTTTTTAGGTAATATACACATTTGTATTTTAATGTTTTTTTTTTATTTTGTCGATTTTTGAACAATTTTTAGCATCAAAGATGCTTTTTAGAAACTCCAGCAAAAAGTAAGTTAATTTCGCGAATATATAAAAAGACGTTTCCTAATTATACTTCTCCCGAAATTTTTCAGTTCAGCACTACCGATGGCACAAAACAAACCAGTTGAAAAACTTGAATGGGGAGAGTGATACCAAATCATCCACAATAGACTCTTTCACCTCCTTCGCATCTGCTGCTTCGTTTCCTGGAATTTCGTCGGAGTCCAGCAAAATCTGAAGTTACAGGCCCTAATATGCAATTATCTTCTTAATTTCTATATTTTCGAATTTATCCACTCCAGAGTAAATGCAATATGATGATTGCCATTTTTAACTCTACTCTTTGTATTAAATATTGGCATCATCCAATCTAAAAGAGAGAATAAGTTGCAAGTTCTATCTGAAAACACATGTTCACATTCCGCACTCAAACATACATAAGAGATCAATCTTCATAGCACTTCGATCTTTTCGGGAAATCACCGTCCACTTCCGAATGCAATCCCACAATCTTCGTAATATGACTTGTAGCCATCAGTCATGCCATCAGTTTCCCTAGAAAGCACATGTAATAATACTATACCTAGGTCTAAGTTTAGTTAATATTTTTTCTGCAATGTATTCTGTTAAGTCGTCGGTATCGGCTGGCACGCGTCTCAATCAGGTAATTGGTTTGAGTCATCTGAAGATTCAATCTTTGGAAATGCCAAAAATATTGACGAACACTAATTAATATTTTAATTAATTAACTATAATTTTGAACCATTAACAATTAGTTACTTTTCAATTATGTGGAAGGATTCTTATGTTATCCCTCTTCATAAATCTATTTCTATTTTAGATGTGTTAAACTATAAGGAAGTTGTCAAGTTAAACGCAATTCCAAAGTTGTTTTAGAAAATGGTGATGGATATTATATCCCACCACGTTTCTGCAGCCTTCATTCTGTGACAATATGGTTTTCGAGGAGGATTATCTACAATTGTCGACTTAGTAAAGTCTTTGATAGGGATTTTTTAGGAAAGTCTTTGATAGGGAGAATCATAAATTGACGTCGTATAAACTTTAGCTGATTGGTTTTAACACTTACCAATATAAAGAACAGATTGCGTCTTTTGGTAGCGTACTTTCTAAATTGATTTCTGTTCTGTCAGTTGCACGGCAGAGCACCCATCCGGGTCGTCTTTAATTCTTATTATTTGTTTGCGTTGAAAATTGATGTAATCGGAAATAAAACAAGAATTATTTTAGTTTTCTTTCCTTCATAAAGGCGTTACCTTTATTATACCAATATTACCTTTCTGCACAGAGGTTTATTTCCGATGATACGTTTCTGATCAAATCCGTATAGCAAGTGAATTTTTATATATTTTACAAACAAGATGGAGCGAGGTGGATTCTATCAGCGGTAGCCGTTACTCGTTAAAACTTATGTATTTCAGTCTGAGTGAAAACTCAGACAATGTTCAAACCGATTCGAACATTACGAAAGCGGTTGCCCAAACCATTGAAAATGGTTTGGTCATAAGGGAAAAACCACACGTTTAGAGCTAAACATTATTCATTATTGACTTACCGACTATTATTATTAATTCTTGGATATTCATGTAACCGACTAATATTGGGATATTTTTGAGATATGGTTAATTGCATGGGCTAGTATCGGGGAAAATGCAAGATGATTTTAGAAAAAGAAATCCATTATTTTTCCAACAGATGACTTTGGTAATCTGTATGACGATAAGATTTTGTACTCATAATATTCCTTTATTATTATTCATTCCTTTTCGGTAATTTTGATGTGAAAGATGAATCATACTCTGGAAGGCCAGTTGTCGAAAATGTCGATAGAATAATTTAAATTGTCAAGTCCCTTCGTCATGTAAGCACTGTTTCGTTGACCTAGTGACTGATGACGAAAAGTGAGTCATTTACGGCATCAAGCGATAGCGGTCATGTTCAAATCTCGGTGAGCTGGCGCAAATGGTAGTCAAGCCAGGGTTCACGGTCAGGAAGGTTTTGCCGTGCGTTTGGTGAGATTGTCAAGGAATCATTTACCAAGACCAAACTCCTAATTCCTTGCTCCTAAAACAAGGAACTTGGATTCCTTATGAATTGAAGCCAAGGGACGTTGAGCGTCTTTTTTCGCCTGTGAACGACTGCTTCAGCGACAAAAAAGGAAGGGTTTTCTTCATCGTATTGCAACGGGTGATGAAAAATGTATTCAGTACAGTAATCCAAAGAAAAAAGTCATGGGGGCTGCCTGGTCATGCTTCTACATCGTCGCTTCGGCCGAATATTCACGCTGCGAAGGTTATGCTCTGTATTTGGTGAGACCAGGTCGGTGATATTTATCACGAGCTGTTGAAACCAAGCGAAACCTTCACTGGGGATCGGTATCGACTTCAATTAATTAATGCGATTGATCTGAACTTTGCGTGAGAAATGATCACAATATACGAAGACGCACGAAAAAATGATTCTTCAGCATGACAATGCTCAGTCTTACGCGGCCAAGCCTGTTAAAACCTACCTTACCTCATCCGCCATATTCCCCAGATATTGCGGTCTGGCTGACCAGCAGTTCCACTCATATGACGACATCAAGGAATGACAAAAGATGAACAGTTTTACCGTGACGGAATTCGAGCTTTGCCAGAAAGATTGGAAAAAGTAGTATCTAGCGATGGGCATTACTTTCAGTGAATCTTTCGTAAACATGTTTTCATAATAGAGTTGAATCTTTGTAAAAAAAAAGAAAAAAAAAAACAGTTGCGCACCTAATATATTGATGCGCCTGATCAAGTCGATGTGAGCGCATAGTTCATACAGCTCATGATTCATGCGACGTCGATACCCCCGTTAACGATGATGGGTCCATTTATCTTCCGAATTATTTTCCTCTCGAAGGCTCCCAGCACTAACTCCTCCGCTTGTTTCATAACTCAGGATTCCGCGCCATAGGTACAGTCAGATTTTTGTTTGTAGAAAAACTTAAAAGCCTAATTGGTGTGGAAAAAATTAAGAAAAAAAAACCTGAACTTACAATGTTGATATGGATTTATGTTCACTAAAATTCGTTGCAGACGAATAAAATATTCGATTCTCGCGCTACTTGCTGAAGATACATTTTGGGTAACCAACAAACGGTGAATGGATCCTATAGCGGCTAAGATAATACGTAAGGGCTGGAGCACATTGTGATTTCCCATCTCCTAGATATTAATTAAATTATTCAAAAAATCATTCCAAATATGACACATCTAAAAGTTGCCAAGCTATGCGCTAAGGATCGAAGGTCAAAATTCGTGTTCGGCATGTTGCATAGCGAATAAAAACGTATGATTATACTGGAACTCCTCAAAATATCTTAAAACACCATTTTTCCATATAAATATCACATACAAAAGTGGTCATCAAAATATGAAAAATTTATTTTCTGCCACATAATATAAATATGCGCAAAATCTTTATCGTAGTTGGCTCTCTCTGATTACCTGGAATACTACAGCAAATAATTTGAAGTAAACATAGAACCATTTGACCACTTACTAAAGCAGAAGACTATTATATATAACCACGAGAAATAATTCTTAAGGTTATCTTTATATTTTATTAGGATTTTATTTTATTTTGAGCTTGAAAAATACTTTGACCGATTTTTATTTCAAAAAGTCTTGAATAAGTGTTATTGAAGGACGGGAATATAAATTAAAAATAGTGGTTGTTTCTGAACGATATGAAAAATATCGAAAATAATTCTTTAAGGAAGTTTTTTTTTCAATAAAAGGTATAACTAGGGCAGGGTCCGGACCTGAATGTCATCATTTTCTCAATTTAAATTAAAAATTACGTAATTTGTGAACTAGTTTCGCCAAGCTCTATCAGTTAGTGCAGTTAATACCTTATAAAATCAACACTTAAGTCGCTTAATTACCACACCGGTTTCGTACCGAATACCTAATATCTCTTCTTCCGATTTAAAACGAATGCTGCCCTCTATTGTTTTTCTTGCAGTAAATGCTTCTCTACATCCTCTTAAGGAAAATGTAATTTCAATGTCGTGATTTAAATTACAATTACTCTTCACTGCTCTAATTCGTTTAAGTAAACGAATAAAATTATAAAGATTCGATTGAGTTTTATCCGAATATTGAATTGCATTGATCACCGACAAAGTCTAAACACGAAAATCGAATCCCATTTCCCACAATCGTTATGTTATTGCCAATTCAAGTTACATGATAACAGCAAACTGACTGCGACACATTTTATCTTCGAACATAAATTATAACAAATTTCAATGAAGTTTTTTTTTTTTTTAGTGGATAAAAAATATACGCAATTCCTTACCTACACGTTTAAATTCTATTATAAAAGTCAAATGTTTGTAACAATGAAGAACAACTTTGCCATTTTAGGAATAACTTGTTTTTTTTTATTATTTTGAATTATAAAGCAGGGTAAGTACCAAATCATACCTAGTTTCTTTTTTGTTTTTTACATAAAAAAACAATGACGTCTTTATATAAAGTTACGCACGACAAAAATGTGTACAAATATTGAGAGACATAGCTTAGCCAGTGTATTAGGAAGATATAAATTTGTATGGAATATTAAAGATTTTAAAACAAATAATAATACTCGTAACATTTGAAGAGACAACGTTGACATACCCAGTTTTAAGAATACTCTTTAAAAATAGCTTAAAACTAAGGAAACGGAAAACTATCAAGTTTGGTTTTATAAAATATAAAATATATAGAATAAATAGGCAATTTCGATTCCTGTTGTTTCAAGAAAAATCCGGATAGAGTATTATATACTAATTAATAAGATAAATGCGTTTTTGCGGACTCTTTTTCTGAAATCAATGTATGAAAGCATTTCCTTGCAGCGCATTTCATTTATCTCTCTTACATTTTACCAGAAACTGCCCGAAGAGAAGCCTCCTGGGGGAACACGAGATTTGTTGGTTGCTTCTCCATTATTGCCGTTGGCTGCGCCATTGGCAGTTGTTGACTCATTGGGTTCTTGTTTTTCCACACTGGCAGCTTCATCTGCCATTTCTTTTTTATGTTGCACTTCATCGCGTAGCTTTTCCACAGCTTCGTTAGGGTCAGTGGAGCCTATGCAGGCATTTAAATTGGAGGAATTCTGTTGATTGTATTTTGGACGTGGTGCGTTCACACTAATCTCTGGCTCGGCAAAAATGTTGGAATGACCACCACCTGGTGGTTTCAAGACACGGCTGGAAGGACGGGCACTGTTGGTCAAGCCAATTTTCAATTCAGTAGAAGTCATGTTCATTAAATTTTTTTTTTTGTTCCTTTTAAATAGAAATAAGCTGAAAAAACGAAAACAAAGTATAAAAACCTTATTAGCCTTTTTTTGTGCAAGATGTTGTTAATAAATCTCATTGATACAATGAATTTGTTAAAAAGTGAATTTAAAATGTAAACGAAAATATCAAAAACACACCCTCTTCTTTGTGGTAACTTTTAACAAATGACTTCACTGTCAGCGCTCATCAACTGCTCACTCAACACTTACCAGTCGCTCACTTAGTACACTGCTTTTTCGCTCGGTCTGTCCGTCGACAGTGTGCGCATATACAACAAATAACAGCGCATAAAAGCACACGTATAAAAAAGCAAAACAGTCAAAAATAATAGATGAAATTACAACGGAACAAAGACAGCAGCAGCGGCAAGAGCGACAACGGCAGCAACTACAACAATAAAATACGGTACATCAACAAACGACAAGTACAGCGCCAGAGCAGCAGCAACAGCGACCATCTATCTCAAGCCAGAACTTTCACAACTTTTAATTTTTTATGCTTTCGGTTCGTAGTATGTTTTGTGCTGTTGTGTATGCTTTTGTAAGTTTGTACGGATTTCCCTTTGTCTTTCTCTCACCCTCTTCAACGTTTCTTGTGGTTTTCAGTAGTTTTCATTTTTAGTAGTGCAAATAAATACTAATGAGATGATGAGTCGGTCGTGTAACAAGAAAAAAAAAAATAAGCTAAAACATGGCAGAGAGAGAATATTAACATTTCAACACATACTCGATAACCGGATGCGCAAAAACATTGTTAGTTATCGGTGGGAACTACTTTAAGTGCACAGTGCCAAAATAATTGATGAACATGATCGGAATCGATTAAATATTATTTAACCATTCAGACTAATTCTTTTTCTTTCGAATTACATTAAGACTTGTCAAAAAAAAAAAAAAAAAAAAAACAGCAAATCATCCATACGAGTATTTCTGAAAAGATGTCTTTAACCTCAACAGGAAGTTGTCATTCTGAAGCGTGAAAATGTTCATTGAATGTTTTTGTATCATATCAAATAATGAGATTTTTATAAACTATATGGAGGGGAGAGCTGCCTTTTTCTTAACCATACAACTGATGAACTGTAGAATCTTGATTGAATGGGTGATGTCATCACTATTTGGCCAATCATTCTCTATAGCAATCTAATTTGCTCTGTAATTTAGTATTATTAATTAATCTGTCCATAAATTTTGTCATTTGTCGTGTTTCTTTTTTACAAATGTATTTATCAAATCTCATATTCATATACTTTATAAAATGTGATCACTGAAATCCTTGTGCGAACGACGGCCATTACTAGAAAGATACTGACATCAATCAACGAACCACGAATTC
>JAHXMU010000503.1:218964-249595 GCA_019455685.1 Philornis downsi
TTAACGATCAAGCCATTTTTGAAAACACATACAACGTTTGATCCAATCCATCAAATGCCTTCTATAATGCTAAAGAAATACAATATCCCTATCCAATTTTTCTACAAAAAACAAATATCTCCGTTTGTGATACAATTTCTAAGTTGTTCTTTTCGTAATGTTGTAGTTATTCGTTCATTGCTTTTGTTTTTTAATTTTATTAAAAATCAATCACCGCTGTTCCTTGTAGAATTATTTAAATTCACTCGATCAATTCGCACTAATCAATTGATTATTTATAACACAAAATATTATATGAGTAGATCTTTTCAAGTAATAGTAGCCGTTTAACACACTTCCAAACACATTAAAAATTTTTTCTTCTTCCCAAACCACTTACAAGAAGAGACTTCTTGCGTATTTCAATGATATTCCTCATCTATAATTATCCGCCTGACCCCTTTTTTTCTTTGTTATTGCCGTCAAATAGTTTGCTGTCCATCTTTCTATTCCTTCTGAACGGGGAAATGATTATCGCTAAACTTATTATTTTTTTTTCTTCCTTTTTATTTTTTTGAGCCATTACTTGTATAGCATCTCAATTACTTAGTTAAGTAAATCTTAAAAAAATTACTTGAAGTTACTAATTTTTACCTAATAATCTGTTATTACATTTTGCGTTATATTATGGAAGTAGCCCTAAATTCCAATTAAAGTTATGATTCTGTTTTTTAGGACGAGAAACATATGTAGTGAAAAATCCTAATAAGTGAAGTAGACCGTCATATTGTAAATCATATTTTTCTGCTATTAAGATACATAACATTTTTTATAACATTAGTATTGTGAAGTTGTATAATGCATTTGAATTATGGTGAAGATACGTTGTAATACTGTAATTTAATCAAATCGGCCTTAAGGCTTAAAATTACAATCCTGAATAAATAAATTAAATTAAATTAAATAACTGATTCTGACGTTTAGAAACGTTGCGTTTTTCAAAATATGTTCAATATTAAAGTATACAGGTGTGGAAAAAGCTTGGCTAAGACGCTTTTTCTTAATTATAAAATTTAGTTTCACATAGTTTTTATTATCGGTGGCAAATATAAACTTCTCCAAACACTTATGAAATAATAAAAAAAAAGTCACACAACATTGATGAGTCATTTACAAATTATAGAAAACAAAAAACGACGACGTATGAAACTCACAATATTTCTTTTTCTTTTGGACAAATAACTCTTTCTGTAAAATAAATTACAAGTTATGGAATAAAAAAACACATAAATAAAGCAATTAGAAAACTGCGTTACAATAATATTGTTGTACTCTTTATCCTTCATTTTTGATCGAAAATAACAGTTTCATAGGAATGTTTTTAAATCTGTTTGTCTACATTATAGACTTACATTTCCACAATGGTGGACGTAGGAAGGAAGGAACTTTGCCAATTTTTTGGGAATTGCCGCCCTTGAAATTCTGAGGTGTACTTTCTACATTTGTGTCTTTTTATTGATTAAGCCAAATTGTCGTATTTTCCTATTGCTATTAAAGCCTATGTAAAGTATTATATGTTGTCACCACTATAAAAAATGACTAGTTCAGATTTATCACCTTCGAAAACAAAAATTTTCATATTACCCAGTATAAGTTAAAAAATAGACCTTTCCTACCCCAGGTTTTGCCGCGTTCTATTTAAAAGACAGCCAACAATTTGTGTGCGGAACATGATAGCCTGATGTGAGGCATCGTTTTTTTTTTGTTTTTCTGAACTTTCAGTTAGGCCATTAGGGCATATATTAATAAAATCGGCATTTTCAATTGTGAAGGGAACAAGTATTTGATATTATTTCAAAAACCTCCATTTTCAGTTGAGGTTATATTGGTGGAATTTCAATTAATGAAAAATATCTACTTAAAATGTGGTATAAATAGTTGTCACGCAACTTTTCGAGCAACAAATATAATACTTAGCAATTAATACGTACATGTAGTTCATCAACCAACAAAAAAAGAAGTAGGAGTCACTTCTTATAAATAGTATTTTTAAAGCTTCTACGAATGCTATGCAATTATATTTTCCATTTCTTACGAAGCTCTTTTTAACGACATGCGACAACAATTTAAAGCTATTTTAAATTTTATTTTCTACTTAAAAAAAATAATATGTAGGATAGTATGTATGTTGTACGTATATGTATATATGTACAGAATGGCGCACCAATTGTGCTACGTCCATGCTCATTCATGCGACACCTGATCAGAATATTATTCATTGCAGCCTGAAGGGTTGAAGTCGGGATGGCCTCAATTATTGTTTTAATGGACTGCTTCAATTCAGTCAAATTCCTATAAAGAAAGCTAGAAAAGTCAAATAGAATGATGACTTTTGGGCCACCCAACGCTTTCTGTTGAAAAAGTATTCTTAGCTCATATGCTAATTTATTAATTTGCCTATTAAAAAAACGTCATAAAAATGCATTCAAGAACACTACTTTTAGCCTATTAAATATTTGTGACTGGATCTGAAGTACCGATACTGACTGCCTGATATACTGATATAATATCAAATTTTTATGTAACAAGTATGCTATAAATTACACACTAGTTTGATCTAAGCACCATAACGCAAGGATTTCGAACTACGCACATCGGCAACTGCTGTTGATAGTTCTTTTATGACTTGAGTTGCAAGAATTCGAAATATTTTACCATGCAATCTAAAACTTTTTGCTGCTTGTTTTACTGTATATGACAGAAATACTTCATAAATTGTTATACATTAATAATAATGACTTTTAATTAATACCTTTTATATAGCATTAATTCAATTGAAATCATTTTTTATTGCTGGCGCTGAACATGATAACTTTCATCTTTTCTTTCGCTGTCTAAATTTAATTGGGTCTTCTATTATTTTATTGTACCTACCAAAAATTACTAATATTTGACTTGCTTGAAAGTACACGTAATTAACTTACAGATATTAAGTGTTATAAACAAAGCTGCATTTCATCATTTAGGTCATAGTAAAATGAGCAAATGAGACACTAGTACTGGCGAACTTATTTGATTTTAAGTCTGTATATTATTGGATCTGAAAATGATTGCATGTATGTATGTTTACTTCAAAACCAATTTGCTGCTTTTTGCTCAAGCGGGTAGTTTGAAACGCCTCCTTGCTGGTCTGATAAATACAAATAGTGTCATGGTTGTGAATAATGTGTACTCTTGTACTAGATCACTGCCGCCACGTAATGTAATGAATACGTTTGAATTTGTATATTTGTTAAAACCCACTTGTTCATATAACATACTGAATACTTATAGATCAAATCAAACAAACCTAATTATACATAGGATTTAAAAAGTCTTTTGAATGGAAATAAGACTAAAATCTTACATAAATCTAAGATTTTCAAACTACATTGTTGTCGGGAAGAAAATTTTTCACACAGATGTGTTTGCTATATTATTTAAGCTTTGCTCAACTAATTAAATTATTTGTTATACCGTATTCCGGGAATAAATTTTTTTTTGAAAAATACAAATATTCAAATTTGAATAGTTTACTGTGCAAACTTTTATTTGCTAAAGAGCAAAGCCAAAATGAAATTAATGTACGTAATCTAGATACTGTCTTTGGTGCCAGATTAAAAAAGGAGAAAGAATGCTCTGACAAATGTTAAAAGAAAAGGTGATAATAAAAACGTTTTCTACAAAAATGTAACTTTGCAGGAGAAAAGAAAATTTGATTACCGGCAGAATGTCTATAATTCCGACCGTAGAGCAACTTTCTTAATTAGAATGGATGCAAACATTACGCTGGAAAGGCTATCAATTTGGTTTCTCCCGAAAAGACAAAGAAAAATCAGACAAATAAGTATCTTTGGAAGAGCAAGCATCGTGAATAGATAAAGTGATTCTAGAAGATTAAACCTTTCTCAGTGTAAAATGTATTTCGGTTGGTACCGGCAACTCAATTTAAGCATGAAAAGTGTCGCACGGCAAATCGTTCAGAGGGGTGAAGGCAGTTCTTCCTTCGTAAGATGTACAGAGAGTACTTATTATTTTTCAAATTGGAAAAATATATAAAATGTCATGCAATTTATTGCAGTCTTACGGTCTAACTAGTCAATTTGTTTTAAATTTCATATTATTTTTACTCTTAAAATATAACAAAACGCAATTATTTTATAAACTTTAACTATCAAGTGGATAATGTAGTCCGGCGTTTAAATTATTCACTGCGAAGTTTTTATAATACTGATTTAGTGTTGCCTAGATCGATTAAGGAGAAATTGTTTCATGCTTATATTATGCCTAGTATTCTATATTGTTGAGAGTTATATAGTGGCACTAATAAACAAAATATGAGGAAAATTCAGAAGGCGTTTAATATAGTTATGAGATATTTGTATTCACTAAGGCGTCGTGTTTATATAACACCGTATGTTAAGCGTTTCTTGGGCTGCAGTTTTGAAAACTATATCGATTTGAGGTCTTTCTTGTTATTTTATAAAGTTCTCCTCAATTTCTTTTTAATTCGTTTAATTTTCCACATTCCTCTCGTAATAAGTAGCTTTTCATTCCTAAAATAACCACACTCATGGATCGTGCTTTTGTAGTAAGAGTAGCTCGAATTTACAATTTACTACCAAGCCATTTAAAAAGGTTTAAATTATGTCCTGATTTTTATAAAAGGCACATTCTACAACACTTTCCGACTTTACTGTAAGATTTTAACTGCCATTGCTTAACTCTAAGCATATAAAAGTAATATTTCCAAAGACATTTCACATTCATATGTTATTCAAAGGACCCTATCTACGACGCAAGAATCGTTTCAGGGTAGTTAACAATGTCGAATTCGACCGACACATTTCTACCCGAGAGGATGTAGGAGGAAACAAGTATCGCACAAGAAATCGACAAATATCTTGATATTGGGATTTCACACGAACTAAAGGAAGTTCATTTAACAAAGCGGATAAAAAACACATTGTCATCTGAGACGGAAAATACATTTTCTACATTTAATTTCTATATTTGGTGGGATTTTAAGGGTGTGGTTTACTATGAACTGCATTCAAGGTACCGAACTATAAATTTTAAGTTTTTTTTTGCACAACAATTGATGAATCTAGATAAAACACTGAAAATTGGTAAATCGCAATTTTCCATCATAGCAAAGCCAGTCCTAACATATTTTTGCAGACTCGGAAAAAAATATTAGGTCTTGAATGGAATGTAATGATACCACCATCAATCTACCTTATGATCCTAACCCCGGCATTATTAGATTTTCACTTATTTCGGATTTTGCTAAATTTTTTTGAATGTAAGATCCTTCAATGTAGGGAGGATTAAAAAACCGGGTTGTTCCAGTACTTTGCTGGAAAGGAGTAGCCATTCTATTAATCTTCAATGAAAAGAAGTTGCCTGAACGATGGTTATTGAACAAAGTAGCGCGTTGCAGTTAAAAATTATTTAAAAGAATAAAATTGAAATTGTACAAAAACACCAAATTTCTTTCTTGCCAACCTAATATATTGTACGCGTTTTTTATTGCTATTTCTTTAACAATGGACACATTTTAATTGATCGAACTTCTACTATTCTAATATTATTGTATTACAAAAGAAACAACAAATTTTACCTACAAAACCCAACAATTGATCAATTGAAATGAGCCATCCACATATTAATCTAGGATAATAATATTATTTTGTAGTTTATGTAATTACATCTATCCAAAAATGGTAAGAACTGTATAGTAAAATGGTGCCATCCTTCGCTTCGCCCTTCCATATGGCATTGGCGAAATGTATAAGAAGCCTCTTGTGGCGTTATCATTCATAACGGCCTCATATTTAGAAAACATCAAAAGAAAATCACAAATGGCTTACTAAAAAACAATGACCTCCCCTATGGAAACATGCGGCAAGTACTCCACTGCTTCAGTTTTTTTCTCTTTTGTCTTGTAACGATATGAAAAATGTGATGACTGTCGTCTTGATCGAATAGAAGCAAAGGGGTAGACAAACACAAAAGCAGTAAAGTGGAAATATAAGTACAATAGGCTATTTATGTCGCCTCTTCACCTTGCTTTATCCTATCATTCTACAAAGCCATACAGTGAACGTAAAAATATTGGTACATCTTTAAAATAACAAAAACGAGGCGATTACATTCGACGACATAGACGCAAATGGAAGAATTAAAGCTGGCAAAACTAGGAGTTAGGTATTTTGCCGGTGCTCGAATGAGCGTTCTGGCAGCCCCAAAGTCATATCTCCGAGTCTATAATTTTGGCAAATTTGGTACATCTTTAAAATAAAAAAAAAACGAGGCGATGGAGGAATTAGGGCTGGCAAAACCAGGAATTAGGTATTTTACTAGTGCTCGAATGAGCGTTCTGGCAGTCCTAAAGTGATAACTCTGAGTCCATAATTTTGACAAATTACTGGCACACCAAGCTGGCAATTTTTCTGGTCACGTTCAAATGCAATAGCAATAGCAAAAGTGATACTATCGATCCTGATACTTTTCGATTGCGCGGAAATGCCGGCAGAACGTTCTAAAATGTGCAATATTATATTGCTTTAACGACGGCTGCATATTCCGTAAAACAAACATACCATTTAGTTTTCAAATTCAAAACCGAAAACCGTGTTAACAGTTTTTTTTCGTGTACGGAATGGTATGCCGTTTTTTTTCTCCAACATTGTCATTTTTGAATAACAAATTTAGTCAGGATTTTTGCCGCCGTTTCCAGATTTAGAAAAATTTTAGAAATATGTCAAGAATGTCTGCTGTAAAACAAAAAACAAATTTGTTTAACTCCATTAAAACAAATTTTCTTGCATCCAATGAATGAGATATGGGAGAGCTCCTCTCATTCTTCAGCCTTACGCGCATTCTATTTTTAGACTCATTCAAGGGGACCTACCCACGTACATGCGAACGGTAGTCGGTCACCACGGTCGGCCACTCCATTGATGTATTCAATTTGAAGTTTTTACACTAACATTTTTTAATTGACCATAACTACATTTAAATACAGATCGTTGCCATAAATTCATATTTCCATTATTGCACTTAAGGTAATGTATACTTTTTGTTTAGAAAAGCGCACTTTCGAGAACAAATTTATACAGAAAAAAATTCGTACAGCAATTCTCAACTTTCGTCAAGTGATCACATAGTTTTCACTTTTCGTAGAAAAATGTACACTTATAATACAGAAATGCACACTTTTCATATCAGTTTTCGCATAGACACGTAAGAGTACGCCTTTAAGATACAAAGACTATATTTTTCATATACAAGCTTACTGTTTGCACACACGAAAGCGAATTTTTCGCAAAGGGAAGTACACTTCTCATACAAAAAAGTACAATTTTCATATAGAAAGGTAAACTTTTTCACGATACGAATCTACTATAATGAATTAATAATTTCTCATTTAAACATAAATCTTCGGCACATCAATCTATAGTGCATTTTTCACGTCAAAGATCACAATTTTCTCACTTAGAATTTAACTACTCCTTTTGGAGAGTGAGCTTTGCGACCGTATCTTAGAAAAGTGGATTTCCCAATTTTATATCTACTTAAAGTTAATTTTCTTAAAAAAAAAGACTGCATTTATTAGTAAAGTTTTTTGCATCAAAGTCTTGCCTTTGGCGGTTATTTCCGAAAAATAGGCTATATCTCCAAAAAGGGATAGCACGATAGAATACGACGATAGTCGTTGCTAATGGGAAGAATATGATACTCTGCATGAGTAAAATTTAAAATTATTTTGTCGGAACACAACGTCGAAAGCACGCCTTTGAATTGGAACGACATTACATACGACGACTTCATATTGTGTATGAAAAATATATCTCGCAAGACAAAATATAACAAAGCCAAATTATGTAAGAGCCTGAAGTTTCCATTTGAAGAAACAAAATATGTCAGGTCAAAATTAGAGTCAGTAGTTCACATTTGATCGTGGGTTCGAACCCACGAACAGTTACCAATCATTATTTGAGCGGCTGCCACATTCATATATGTATCACTGACGAGTAGTCCAGTAATCAGCAGGTCTAGTGAATGTTTCTGTTACGTTCGGAATTGTCGTTAAACTTTTTTTAAGGGCATGCCCTCCTTCAGGAGGAAAACAATTGCACGACACATTGTTTACTCATGATAAAATTGCACGGCATTACCATCTTTTCTTGTATTAGCTTCTAATATGTTTTTACGCCATAATACAAATTTTTTACAAATTTGTGAAATTTTCTTTATTTATTACTATTTCATTTCACAGGTTTACAAATGCATTAATGGACATATTATGACACAAAAATGTAAGCTGCTGCTGCCAAAAAAAAAAAATAAATAAATTAAAGGAAAAAAATTATTCTGAACCGTCAATCCCCCATCATTTTATGCATTTTTTCTGTCAAAAAAAAAAAAAAGGATTTATCCTTTAATTTAATTTATCCTTAAATGGTAGTAGATAGTTGAAAATCATGGGATTGTCTTCCATGAATTTTTAATTAGCCAAATTAATCTCAAAAGGAGCACTTGAAGCAGCCAATTTGGAGTTGCCGCTGTAATATATTAATGGCTGTCATTTAAATAAATATGCGTTATTTTAACAATTCCTCTTTATGGAGTGTTCGAAATATCTGCTTTCTCAGTTAAGTGAACTTCCAGGCTCCCATTTCCCAACAACATACGTATAGTCATTGTTAGACCTCGCCTGATGAAATGCAATTTTCCGCATACTTTCTTTGACACTCCGCCTCTATAAAATCTCACATATATAAAAATTTTGTGCACATTTGCTTTTCACCACAACTGTAAACAACATATCTGCACACTCATATACAAATGTACCAGTCATAGGCAAAATGTCATTGCGCTTTTCCCCCCTCCTCCACCTACTTTTGTATGTACGAGATACGCTGTAGCTGGAAGGAGGTGGGTTCTGGGGGAATTAGTTGGCAGAGAAGATGGGCATTTGTGTGTCGCCGCTGTCGCGAGTGTGACGTCAGCCCGACTACTGCTTTGCCTTGCCAGCAGAGCTGACACAATGTCTGGCCAAAATATGTATGTAAATTTATTAGTAGTATTCTAAGTGAAATGTTAATAAATCATTGCCTTGCACACCAAACGGGACGCGTTTTTGCCTATGTACATATATAAGTGTATATAGTAATTAAAAAAAGGCGTCGACAAAGCTGTAACTTCTAAAAGCGAAACACACAAATTGTAGATGGGGCATTTATATCGTTTTTGGTCAAACCACAATAAAACGACTTCATGAATAAGATGAGCAATACTAAAGCGAGTATTAATATAATAATAACAGCAACAATACACTAGTGGTATTTCATTTGCTATCCTATGAAATGCAATAGATTTTGAAAAACAAAAACCAATCATTAAGGTGTAATCTCGATTTAAACAAAATAATGACCAAATCAAAAACCAAATTAAAGCGGTCAAAACTAGTTACCTCTAAAGGCGCACAACGAATAAACAGCTTCATTAGAAGAGTTGGAATACTGACATCAAAATTACAACATACTACTATAATTATCTATGCTTGACGAAATGACCTAAATTTATAGATTTTTCTTTTGCCAGAGCGCATTGTATTTGTAGATTTTCACTTTTACTTACGTTTGCACAAGTACACGAAGCGACGACGTTGAATCTCTTTCCAAATAGACCCTTTTCCTCTATTTCCACTATCTCGTATAACACTTGACTATCCTCTAAGGTAAGACAACGAAAGTACCTTTGTCCGCAAAAACCGCCAAACGAATAAATGGATGCACGTAAAATGGATTTGGTTATATTTTTGAAAATGTATGTAGCTCCACACAAACAATAACACACAAGCTGGGGGGTGATATTTGAAACTGCAGGAATTTTCCCTCTGCGACGATTTGGTATTAAACTGTGATGTATTTGAATGGTATTAAAATATTAAATAGCAACACAGCATTCTGCATCTTTCCACAGTGTTGCCACAGGTCGTGTTTTGGACATGAACAAAATACATACAAATCGACAAATTTAAATTGTATTTCGGTTCCTCAGCGAGATCATATTGGGATTTCAACATCCTTCAAGGTGGTTCCATAAAGGCTGTGTTTTAAATAGCATATTTTATTCAGTGGTACAATGAAACTGACTTTGCTGTTCTGTTATGAGTTTAAATTTTGACAGATGAGGACATAAAATGTTAGCACCTGTGTTAATGCTTCAAAAATTCCAAAAATATTTTCTTTACTCGCAACACAAAACAATGAAAAATATAAAAACACACAAACACGCCCTTCTCACATATAACATAATGAATGAATGTCATAATTTTGCATTATTCTGCCAGAATTTATCGCAGTCTTGAGGTTAGAGAAAATTTTGACAATTACAGTTCACCATGCTGGTGTAAAAACTTGTTCGAAGCAAAAATTGTCGAGCATTTTAAACACAGTCTAATGAGGGTGGGTTTTGTTTGACAGTTTGTCATTTACGAACAAAAATCACTGTATTATAAGCAAAAATAGCATATACTTTGTTTAATTTAAAATATTACACCGATAAATGTTCGCAGTTCGGTAGTTTAAGAAATCCGTAGGTGATTTTCAATAAACTAACTTAACTATTCTAGTTGCTGGTAATTACTTAATTGATTGTTATCAAGTTTTTTATTGGTGGAATTGTGTCATTGTCATTTGAATAAATATCAAATAATTGCAAAAGCCGATACTTTTTTTAAAGAAAAGTGAAAGTATAACGCAATATATGTCCTTTATTTAAATATTTTGTTTAGACATCGATATTGCGAAGTAACGATGGTAGTGTTTCATGTTTAAGCATTAAATTCTAAGGGAATATATCTGAAAAGACACTGCTAGTAAAAATAAGTGTTCTGGAAAACATTTCATTTTTGAAAACGTTTTTCATATGAAAATTTATCTTAGAAGAAACTTTTTACGTGAAAAGTCTTCAAATGAAAATTGTCTTCCAAGGTACTTCTTTATATGAAAAGATACTTCAGCTTGGAATTAACTTTACCTCAAGTGCCGCGAAAGACATTTTTTATGTAGAAACGTACTTTTTAACTTTTTATATAGGAAAGAGCAATGGAGTGCATTATTCATATAGAACACTTTTCATATAGAAACGTGTTATATATTAGGTTAATTCTTCATATAACAAGCGTTTATGAAAGCACTTCTTCACATGAATAATTTCATATGATAATTTTCATATGAAATTTTTTTCTTTCAAAAATCATCTTCATTTGAAAAGCGTCTTTTATGACGCCACCTTTTAAGAAGAGATGTATTTTCATAGGAAATTTATCTTCCAAGATAATTTTTTAAATGAAAATATACTTTAGCACTTAAAGTTCCATGAAAGACATTTAAAATTTACTTTAAATTTAAAAGAAAGTAACTTTTTATGGCTGGCTCTTTTCATATAGAAACATGTTTTGTATTAAGATATTTCTTCATCTGACAAACGTTAATAAAATCACTTCTTCATATGTAGTGTCTTTCGACACTCTTCTTCATATGAAAAGCTTCCTTCAAGACTCGCCTTCTTTTGAAATCATCTTCTATGACGCTATTTCTTAGGAAAATGTATATTTTTACACAAAAATTTTCTTTCAAGATACTTGTTCATATGATAATATACTTCAGCTTGGAATTAGCTTTACTTAGTCTATTTAATTTGTTTTAAATTCATTATTCTGATATTCCCTCTCGTTGTTTGAAAAAATAAATTATTTAGTTGAAGAACATATTTATGTTATGTTTTGCTCTACCACCAGAAAATTATTTTATACGATGTTTGTTTTCATCATGGTAATTTCCAATGAAAACATTCGATAGCAACTAACCAATAAGATGCCATTAATTGTAAAAGTTAATTTAATTTATTTGAAATCAATTACCGATTTCTTTAACTACGCAACTACGAAATTTGTCGGTGTACAGTTTGAGTGGAATTTGATAGTTACAAACTTACACTGATTATTTTGTTCATTGGGCTGCATTAAGTAAGACAAGTTAAAGTGGCAATGGCAACACTGGTGGGAAGTGTTGGGAAATATTTTATTTTCGTCTCGTCTTCAGTTCTAATAAGAATTCTTTTTGTAGTTCGCCAGCCAGAAAGTGATAAAGGAATTTTGCATTTTCAGCAATAATTTGTCAAACTCCTCAAACTTTGTACATTTGTTGTAAACTACTACACCTAACCTATTTGGACGCTTTAATTGTCTGTTTCGCAAGGAATTGCGAAAGCTCTGCAAAACTAAATAATCGCTGAGAAGTTTTGAGTGAAAAATCTAGTAGACAATGAATGTGTTGTTGTTATGTGCTCTAGCAAAAGAAGATTAAAAATTAAAACCCCCATGGAAAATAGAAGCAAGACATAATATTTGCTCTAAATCAGAAAAAAAGGAAGTTGTTATTTGAATACGATTGGCATGAAACCTTGTTCGCCATGTTTTGCCGATATTTTATAAATAATTTTTTTTCTAAATCGAAAGAAAAAGGTATTAAGAAATAAACGCAATACCAAATAAGTGTCAGTTAATCAGTGTATCCATCGGGCAGTGCATGTCGCCGTTTTTTTCATTTCTTTTTCTTGCTTCCTGCCGACTAAATATATTTAGTCGTTTTTGCTCAATTGCCGTTGTCTTCGTTGCTGCTTTCCAAATCGCTTACATCCAAAGCACTCAGCGGATAATTATTTGCTATAGCCTCTCAGCTGCATAACATCGACGGTAAGTTGGGTGTAGTTACAAACAACAATGTTTATTTAATAACATCTCATCCGTATATGGAATTGATGGAATCCTTAATTATTTGTGTTATTTTGCATTTTCTTTTCGATTCCCTGCTTCGTGACTCACAATAAGCACAACGATTTTAAAGTCTTTTTTTACTCCTCACTCATGTTGGATTTTTATTTTTGTCTTGATTGTGTGTTTATCTTTTTTCTGTTTTGTTTAAAAATACTTATGTACAATCTCATGTGTCTTCTTTTGTTTTTTTCTCACACCTTTCAGTTTCATTCATTTTCTCTTGTGATTATTTTCATTGCTTCTGTGTTTTGATTGCCGTTTGTTTTCATTCACGGTGTCTGCATAGTTTTGTTTGTTATTTTTAGTATCCTCTTCGTGTTTGTTTTGATCTTGTTTACAAATTGCTTTTTGTCAGTAATATATTTTTCGGAAGCGTTAAGAAATGTGATAATTATTTCGTTTTGTTATTCGCATATGACGTTCACATGGGCGAAATCGATGATTTCGCGAATCGCGACTTCACTCAGGTGAACAGCTGTTAATTACGGGGGTTCAAATTTGCTGTTATTTTAGCTCATTAGTAGCTCATTCAGACCGCCTAAGAAATGAAATAATTTCGCCTGGTGAGGGATTTCGTCCCATTCAACAGCTGGTTCTCTATATAATAGTCAGCTGCTAAATGGGTCGAAATCAGAATGAGCTTGAAATGACACATTTTCGCCGGCAGTGTGAATGGACTATAAAATTGAATGAAAGTTTCATTTGTTTGAAAAAGAAGTATTCCGAAATATTTGTTCTAAGAAGAATCTCGAAATATAACGTTCCAAATTTTAAAATCTGCCCTTGTCCTTGTTAAATAATTCCGACAGAGGCTATAAAACAGGTATTTTTTTAAGGCGCCGCGAATATAAACCCAAATGAAATAACCACCAAACGAGAAAATTAAATAACACCCAAAAAATTACGCAAAAACATTTGGGGATAGTTTCATATTTTTTGGTTGTTTTTTTCAAGAACGAATTTGGGTGTTATTTTTTAACGAATTAACCTCCAAATGCGACAAAACGCAAATACATCTTTTTTGGGAAGCAAATAATGGCATGATCTGTACTTATTCAGATTTTAATAAAGGTGCTCGAAAGTATTCAAAATGTACTGAAATTGAGTTTGAAATAATAAGTCATAAACGAAGAAATTGCAAATGAGCGGATGACAATTTTTTTTTAGTATATGAAACTAATCAATTATAATATATCAATGCTACAGGAAAAATACAGTATATCAAAAATATATATTTCTTCAGTTGTGTAATTTAGTTCATGTAATTTAGTCAAATGTGATTTAAAAAGCACAATTTTTTGTACCACATTTTCGAAAATGTAGCAAAATATGTTAGCTATGCAAATATCTCTATCTAACTAAAAAATACAATTCCCACAGACATTCTCCAATTATTGGAATATTTAAATTTTAATGGAAGAGATACCATTCCTGTAAATTATTTTTTTATTAGTATGAACAAATAAAAATATGCAATATTTTAAATAAAATTAATTTGGATATTATTTCGTTTTTTTTTCCTGCTTATTTCATTGCTTGTAATTTCATTTGTTACGTTATCGATTATCTCAATTTCAGAATTGTTTTGTTTGGTGGTGATGATAGTGATGCGACTAGTGGTGATGGGGTAATGAAAAGTGAGCATGACAACGAATGGTGTAAGGTGTATTCTACAAAAATGTTGTGCTTAAGAATATTCGCGAGAAAAGAACGAAATTTGGAAATTATTTCATTATAAAATAAAAACGGAAAGTCTTTGGGCTTATTTCATTCCATGTTTGGAGATTATTTCATTATATTTGGGCATAATTTCATTTTTTTATCTTGGGGTTTATTTCATTTTCTTTGAATATTATTTTATCACATATTATTCAATTTTTCGATCAGGTGTTATTTCATTCGGAGACTTTTATTCGCCATTTTTTAACCACCTATACCTTCGTTTGAAAGAATGAAGGTATATATGATTTGACTAAAGTACCTTTGGCTAAATGCGTTTCATAAATTTTCTTTGGCCATTTGGCTTCTATATTTATAGCCACTATAAAATTTTTGGTTACTTGTCTAAATTTATATATTACTTTCCCAAAAATATGTTAACGTACTTCTTTCAAAACGCATTATTTAATTTAATGTCAATGTTCTTGTCCTAAAGTCCTGTTAAACGTTTTTTCGTTCTCTTTGCTGTCGTTTACAAACCTGAAAAATTTATTGTTTTCGTACTACATGAGTCATATTGATTTTTGTAATAAAAAAAAACTGTGAATTTTAAAACCTAACCAATTGGACTTATCTCTTTTTATCGTGCGATTTTTTAATATTTATGAAACAGGCACAACATTCGTTTTTATTAAATTTAAAAACATGAAAGTAGTCCGAAAAAAATATTGCGGATAGACAACTTTTTAAGTCGATTGAGCGATGTCCATCTATATGGCTGACTGGCTATAGATTTTCATGGGACTTCTTAAAACTTGGCACAAACTAATATTTTGCCAGACAATAGTGAGGGATTGTAAAAGGATATTACGATTCATGTGCCTTCAATACAAATATATATAAATTTGTTGAGTTAGCATACGTCAGAAGTCACTCTATAATTTCTAGACGGAGATCGTCAGAAAGTTATAGTTTTGTTGCTTTTATTGTGTCTTAATTCCGAATACTTTTTGATAAGAATCTAGCGATTTGCCACGTCTTTTTCGACATCTTCCACATTTTTGGAACAACACAAAGAACCGACCACCCATCGGACTACTATCATGCACCGCCGGTCGCATTTTTGAAACGGAATTTCCATATTCTCTAACTTCAGTTACAAAATAATACTTTGAGGTACAGCAAAAGCTTAACATTTGCCGAAAGAGTTTATATTTCAAATAACATCACATCAATTGTATGACTTTAACTTTCCCCAAATAATTCTCAATATGATCCAGTGCATTTATTGGTGGGTGCTTTGTTATGACAATAAAATACACCATCATCTGCATATATGTCCGTCCGTTGCATGATTGTTAGAACGAACAATGCTTCTCAAACTGGCTTTCGGAATGACCGTTAAAGTGTAGGTTTTGTTGAACGAATTTAAAAATTGAAAGCGTATACTAAATAATATACCTATAATATATCATTCATGGGGTTCAAGGGAATTAGGTTTATTGTTTTTTTTTTCACTTGCATATATCAAATCATATGAATGTATGAGTATAAGAATCTCCAACATCATGGCATCATATTTTGTGAGTTTAACAAATTGGTTGTGAAAAACAGAATCTTTGGATTCTTTGTCAGTAGTTTACAGCGTTCTCTCCACATATAAACCGTCACTGTCGAATGCAGAAAGTGAAGAGATTGCCGAATAAACTCCAGTTTTATTGACGGACAAAGTTTAACAATATTATCAACTATGGTATGCTACGGTCTTCTCAATCATACTCCACAGCTACAACACCACTTGGATCCGTATTCATCACTGAAGTTTACCTCGTATTTACTCCATTACTTATCCACAGTCTTATGTAAGCTGGTCTTCAATGAGCAAATATGATTCTTATATCCTGATATGACGTGGCAATGATGGCCACCCGGAGGATTGGGTCCTCAATTTCTTGCCCTTCCAGGCTGCTCAATTTCTTACTCTTCACTAAAGAAGAGGCGTTGTTCATGCAACAATTTCTGATGTTTCAGTTTATTATTCTGCACCACCTTGAAGAGAACCTTTCTAAAGCAACGCTTAAATTATGAGCTCCTAGTCAGGTTTTTTCATAATCCTCACCAGCAGAATCGGCAGCGTTTTCTACTATTTTATATTCCCTGCACTGGTCATTTGTATGATAAACCATACACTAGTTTGTTGACATAATAAGCTTTTTTGGTATCAAAGAGAGCTTGACTTGACTGTGATTGCACGAATGCAATTACCTCAAGGGAGGACAAAAAGTATTTCCGCTATCCGCAAATCATGGACGCGTTCCGCAGTATTCATCTGTGCTCCACAAATGATTATCAAATCACATAAGTCGGGAAATCTACCTATCTGATTTGTCTCTTCTAAATAGCAGGATAGAGTTTGTTTGACTAGATTGTGATTTTCTCGTTATTACATAGTTTTGTAATGTTTTGTCCTGTCTATTACCGCAGGGATCAATCCGATTTTTGGTGATTTAATTGAAGTTGCCTTATGCCTTATTTATATTTGTTGAAACTATTCTAAAGCCAATGTTGTCCTTGTTTTGAAATCTGGTTTCATTGAAGATGTTATATTGACATTAGACGATCTTTCCATCCTCTTTTGGCATTTAAAGCCCCAAGAGCAATTATAGTATAGGTATAAAATGTAATAGTACATTTCTTTCAAGTTTCATCTTATTTATTCCTCGTTGGACATGTGGGGAAATTGAACATTGGTATAAAAGTTTCGTCCTGCCTCTGGCATCTCTTGTATGGCGATGATGTTGGCCATTTGTGTGGGATATTCTTTATACGGATAGCGCCTACTTCATTGTAGGGAGTCCGATTATTCCAAGAGGTTTTTGCATCGTTTGCAGGTTTCGTCAAATATATCACTGAATTTAATAGCAAGCTGGAGATTTCTTAGCCACATTAGCCGTAGCCTGTAGCTTGAATAACATAGAAGTATTTGTCATGGTTAATGAGCTCGTTTGATATAGATGTTCCATGTCGAATTTCCACGACACCCATGAGAATGATATATATAAAGAAATAAGTGTAGTCTGATGTTGGCCATTTGTTGGCAAATTCTTTAATCGGATAGTGCCAACTTCATTGTAGGGAGTCCGATTATATCAAATATATCACTGAATTGTATCGCAAGCCGGAGACTTCTTAGCCACATTAACTGTAGCCTGTGGCTTGAATAACACAAAAGTATTTGTGATGGTTAATGAGCTCGTCTGATATAGATGTTCCATGTCGAATTTCCACGACACCCATTAAAATGATGTATATATAAAGAAATAAGTGTAGTCTTGGAGTTATTTTGAATACTAATAGTATAAAACAAACTAATAACAGTAATTTTTAAAATTTTTTGTATTGTTTGATTACTTGAATCTTATCGTTTATTCTATTATCGGAATGTTTACATAACTACTTTTTATAATTTCAAGATTTCTTATGTTTTATTTAATAGAATTATAGAATGGAAACAAATCAAAATGATGCAAATCAAGCTCAGCACAATCCAACATCCCCTACACATCATAGTGCAGAAGTACCACAAACGTCACATGGCCAACATGGTCATCATCATCATGAATTAAATGATTTAGATTTGGAGGTACAGCAACATGTTAATGAAGAGTTGGAAGTGGCAAATTACGAAACTGTGTATGTGATAGAGGTAAAAATTATCACAAACTAAATCGCTTAAAATGCAAACGCACATTTATTTAAAAAAAAACCTTTATATTTTAGGATGCCGGTTTGGAAGTTTCGGCCAGTAGTTCGCATTTTGTTCCTTTGACGGCTGAATATGGTGCAGCGGAGTCTAGAAATGCTACATCATCAACAACAGTGACAACATCGTCAGAGCCGCAACAACAGTTGCAACATCCTCGTCATTATTATCCAAGGCAACATTATCATCAGCATCATCACCATCACCACCATCATCATCCACACCAGCATCTTTCCTATCAACAAAGACAGTACTGTAGTACACCTCCGGGTTATGTACCTGATTATGAAATGGAAAATACAGATCATAATGTTAGCTCAGGCACAAGTTATCGGCAACAACGATCCCAGGGCCCTTACAGTGGAGGTAGTACTCATATGCAGCCAATGGGATCTGCACAAACAATATGTCGGCCACAGCATCACCATCAGCACCAGCCGCCACCTCATCAATCCCGCGTAGTTCTGCCAAGACCTCAAGCACCTTCAATGCAGCCTGGCGTGGAGATTCTTTACAATGTAACGCCATCTGAATACCATGACGATAACCATAATGTGCAGCATCATCACCAGTATAGTGATGAATATCCGCAATATTATATGGTTCCAGTGCATCAACAAACGCAATCGTGTAACTGCAGCGCTACTAGCAGCACTACAAACTCTGTAACGCCCCCTCCACTGCCACCGAGAGCCACAGTATGTGACACCCAGTGTCTATCTTGCCAGCCGAGCTTGTCTAGGCCGGTTATACCTAATAATGAACTAATAGGACCATATCAACGTGATACTGAAATTGCAAGAGCTGATTTACACCCCACCTCAAGCACCAATATAATATTCCATTCCACACCGGAACGGGAAAGGCCCCGAAGAAGGCATTACGAAGATTCATCCTCGGCGTATGTCTTAGAGTCTGACATAAATCTTTTTCCACCGAGGGATGAGGACGAAGTTGCCTCAACCACCTCGACATCAATGAATACATTGCCGCAACCCGAGGAGTTGGAGTCATGTAGAAGTACCCCATATTCTATGGCGATGTTCCAGCCACCGCCCAACGATGAAGTGTCCTCCGCTTCAGAAGCAGAGCATGTACAATTTGCTCATACCAGGACAACAAATACCACAACCACAACTTCGGCAGCAGCAATGAAAAAACATAAATCGACCACGACAAATGTAGTGGGATCCTCCCCTACTTCCACATCATCTTCATCGGCGACAGGAACTGCTAATGCCGCTGTCGGTTCGAGTTCGGCGAGGGATGCTTCTAGAGATTCCTATGTTGTCGATTTGGTTGAGTCTACCACATCGAGTAACTCCCAAAGGCGTTTAAGTGATGACCAGCCATCGACCTCACATCATATCCGTTTAAGAGATTCCGCTAACCGTAGCAGCTATTGGCCGAATTTGGACGAAGAAAGCAATGACCAATCTTCGCAGGCATGGAATCTTCATAAACCTTCATCTTCATCCTCCATCACACAAACTTCCGAAACCCTACATAACATTGCCGATGACAGATCCAATTCCTCTCCTGTAAGTCGTTTTCACTTGCGTTACTCTCGAACGGATGAAAGGATGCTCGATACGGAGGAGGACGAACCTGCGCCATCCTCGAAGATACAAAGACTAAATTCCAACCACACGGGTGGAGTGCACAGTGATAATGTGGCTCTCATACCAACCGTACAAAGGCAGTCTACAAATAGCACCTCCAATGGTTCATATGTTATAACATATGCCGGTCACCAGCCATCAGCCAGTCCTTCGCTACCGCCCCCAGTTTTACCGTATCGAAGACGGCGTATGGAAACTATAACCAGCTCAGATCAAGCACAAAATTTTGTAATTACTAATCAGTCTAATGTAGCCATGCCGAATCGTGACGCCGATGTTGATGATCAACCATCAACGTCTCATGGCAGGGGAAGAACCGCGAACGCTGAACAAACTGCTAGTGAACAAAATACAAAACCTCCGGCTGTGTTAACTGCCCCAGATTTGCAGCTAGATTGGCTTTCAGACGCCACCACTACCACCAGTACTGATGGGGACGATGATGAAGTTGTTTTTGTGCATTCCAGTCGAGAGCCTATAGTATCCATAGACTTGACAGCGGACGATGAATATCCGTTGGCTTTAGAATTGAATTCAAATGAGGATGATCCCTCTATGAGGATATTAATCAGACCCCCAAATGAACCATCCCTCACCCCGCCGCCACTGACAAGTGGAACTACTAGTGGCGCTCAGACCACCGAATGGTATAATATGCAACCAATGTTGATGCAACCATCCATGATTTTGTCACCCTCCAGCACAGAGCCACAAAGAGCCCACCAATCTACAAGTACAGGCCATCCTACGTATCCATTCCAAACATCATCGTACGGCCAGCGTCCACAATCTGCCGAAGGGGGTCAACCACCCCCTAGATTGTGGCAAGCGCCGTGCTTGGACTGTTATTTACCGGAAACGAGCAATGATACCTCGGTGGGCGTCGTAGAGAGAATGCAGCCATCTCAACCCAGTGCAAACCCAGTGATTGATTCTTCTTCATTGGAACCATCAACAAGTTCGTTGTCGACTGTTGCACCTCATTGTCACAGTGCGAACCCAAATTCACACATGACACGTTTAAGAACTGTATGGCATCCATTTTTGCCTGAGACGACATCGCCAGCAGCTATAATACATCCGCCCATGATGCCCTTGCCTACAATACCTAATACTCCACCACCCATATTCATAGTCAATTCTTATGAACAATTCCTCAATGAGCATAATTCCTCACGTTTTGTGAGTACCTCTGTGGCCGGCATGCCGCCGGTTCCACCAAGGGGATTGGTAGGTGTAAATAATCCAAATGACCCAACGTCGGCTTTAACACCCACGACACCTCTCTATTTACAGCCTATAAATCCTCCACCACCACCACCAAGGCCACCGACGGACGGCCTTGAACACAATTCCTCGCTTCCGGTTCCACCAAGGGGATTGGTAGGTGTAATTAATCCAAACGGCCCACCGCCGGCTTTAACACCCACGACAACTCTCTATTTACAGCCTATAAATCCTCCACCACCACCACCAAGGCCACCCACGGCCGGCCTTGAACACAATTCTTCGCTTCCGGTCCCACCAAGGGGATTGGTAGGTGTAATTAATCCAAATGGCCCGCCGCCGGCTTTAACATCCACGGCACCTCTCTATTTACAGCCTGTAAATCCGCTACCGCTACCACCAAGATCACCCACGGCTGGCCTTGTTGGCAGCGGGCCCACGATGCCCAGTGCCCATCAATACCATCCACATTCCATGTATCACCATAACCATTCAGTGGCCCATACGACTACCCGCCCGCACGACAATCATATAATTACGCATAATCACCATGGTCATGCTATGTCACATACTACACATCATGGACTTCCCCACACACATTCGCTTACATTCCGGCCGGGTTCCGGCAATCATGGCGTCCCCCCGCCTCCATATTTGGTCCATCAAAACCTCTGGCTGCGACAACATAATGTTCAGGAAATTCATAGGCGTCACATGACACCCACGCCTATAGATCTCTCTTCGAATCCCCTGAATTTAACTAGCAGCTTTCGCACAAGATTTCAGCAAATGCCTAATGTTTGTTCATGTGTACATGGTCGTAATGGTCCTGTCTCAAGCTTAGATCCTGTAAGTATTATGTATAACTATAAATTGTGTTTAAGCAGATTGTAAACGTAAACAATTTATCATTTGTAGGCCTACTATCCATTTGATTCTCGTCCTCAACCGCAAAATCGTAGATACCCAGCACTGAGGCGTCCCGCAGTTCATCATCACATGTTCCATCATTATTCGCCGGTACATGTGGAAATAGATTTGTCAACTCCGCGTATTGTCATAGGGTCATCAATACGACCACCAAGAGGTGCTACTTTGGTAAGAAATATGTTCTATGTTTGTGTGTATGAATGTGTTTTCAGCAAATATGTACATATCGAAGAAAAAAAAAACAGGGCAAATAATGAGACATATAAGTGTAGCTTTAGAACAAAAAATTCTTCCATTAATGGGTAGGGAAGAGGTGCTCACATTTAGTGGACACATTTTTTTGCTCTTCTTTTTTTGCTTTTTCTCTCGGATTCAGTCAACAATTGTTATTTGAGCGGCGGTCACCACAATGTGATTGACGAACATTTCGATTAATCGGGCAATCGACAAGCCTGGTAAAAACGTTCGGAGTGGGAAACGTTAAGTGAGACTAAAAAATAGAACGCGTGTAAGCTCACTGAATGTGAGAAGCTCCCCCATATGTTATTCATGGGATACAAGGGAATTTGTTTTTTGTTTTTATTGGCAATTACGTATTCCTGGTTTTCAGAATGAAAGGAAACAGAGATCACATAGTACATTGGAATAATTTTCATGTGAAGGAGAATAACTGGTATAGCATAGTGCATTTTGTTAATAAAGCTTGTGCTGTATAAGTAGTGAATATTCGCGTTTGGTAAAATGTGCGTCAAAGGTCCGCAAAATACTATGTAAGAGATGTTATGGGGCATTTCTGAAAAGTTTAGCTGTGATCCGAAGCAGTCATCTGCTAACGTGCTAAGTTACTGGTCAATAGATTATTTCTATTTATTTCTGCAATCACAAGGAAAAACGACTTAAATGGAGTTATAAGAAGGTCAAATTTATCTATTATTATTGTATATATATTGACACATATCACAAATTCGGTGCGGTTCAAAAGTTTGATCAATTTTTGAAACCAGCGATTTTTGAAAAATACCTCTAATTATTAGCATCAGAAAATCTTTTTTTTTATTATATAAAGGCTGATTTTTTAATCGTAGTTTTTTTAAAAATCGAAAAAAACACTCAAATTTGCATCATATATTAAAATTTTTTATTCGAATCGATAAATTGGTCATTGTCATTTAATTTTTAAAGATAATTTCATGTAAATGTTGTCCGCGGCACCGTTTCAAAGTGTCCATTCGGAAGTTCCAAGTTTTCGTCACTTTTTCGAGCATTTCGGCCTGTATTCCACGATTAAGGCGTTATCAGTAAGGCTTTAATAGTGTTCGACTTGTCTACATAGACTAACAACTTGACATAACCCCACAAGAAATAATCAAGAGGGGTTAAATCGTAAGATTTTGGGGGCCAACTCACAGGGCCAAATCGAGAGATAAGCTGCTTTCCAACTTCATTCCTCAACATATCCACTGTTTCACGACTAGTGTGAGATGTTGCACCGTTCTGATCTTTTTTATGTAATTCGGGGTTTGATTAAGTTTGTGCTCATTCATCTTGCTTGCACCATTCATCTTTCGTTTGATTTTGTTGGAAAGGACCCAATTTCATACCCCAAGTTACAATGTATTTCAGAAAGGGATCATTTGGTTGTTTTGAAGCAATAAATCGCATGTGCTTATCCACTTTGTTAAGTGTATTTTCTTCTGCTCCTGCAGAATCCAAATATCAAGCTTTTTGCGAAAACGCTTGTCAACGGGAACTGAAAATAAACTGGCCGCTGAAAATGTTGTGACATATTTCAAATTGAAACCTAAAATGTTAGCTTTGTAATGGTAAAACACACAATTTAATCAGCTGAGCTAAAGAGTTTCAAAAATAACAAAAAGCATCATCATGTGAAACAACCGAAATTATTTTGTTGCCAAATCAATACATCACATCTTGTAACCAATGGCCTGCTCCTTGAGTTCTACTTTTAAATAGATTTTATTATAATTGTAGCAAACTTTTAGAAATAATAATATTGAATGCCTATTGGCCAATATATCGTTGGTAATTTATAAGCAATTTTGTTTTTTCATTAATAATTTTATACTTGTTTTAAGTCAAAAATTAAATTATAATTGTAATGCGTCTCAACTGGCATACTTCAAGCATAGTAGCTCAGGAGTGCATTCCTTTCCATAATGGCTCTCATTCTCGTATAATTTCGGAGTTGTTCTGAAATTCGGAACTTTTCATATCAATACTCATATTTCGATAACTACTTGCGATCTGAATACTGTCTAGAATATTCAGAAATAAAAATTTCATAGCAATTTAAATATATTTATTAAATATTTTATTCAAAAGCATTATAATCTTTGTTTCTTGTAGGAAATTATTGAGCGCAACACATTCCCACATAAATATCGCCGTGTCCGAAGACCCAGTGAAACTGATGAAGATGCGGAAAAATGTGCCATTTGTTTGTCTCTCTTCGAAATTGAAAATGATGTGAGGTAAGTTATGCACAACTCCCCACATTCGTGTAAAGCTGGCACATAATAATTTATATTGATTATATTAATAATAATTTGGTGTTTCAGACGCTTGCCTTGCATGCATTTATTCCATACGGATTGTGTGGACCAATGGCTAGTGACCAATAAACACTGTCCTATCTGCCGTGTAGACATTGAAACACATTTAAATAAAGATGCCCTTATCGCTACATCTAGTGGTGCCGCAGAAAATGGAGCAAATAACGGTTGGTGGCAACCGGCTGCTGATTGTTGAAATCCTACTACAGTATGGTACATAATTCAATGGTATATTTTTTACAACAGAATTGGAAAAAACTGAAAAGAAAATTATACAAAAGTTAGCAAAAAAATCAACATCGTTTTGGAATTATTAATGTTCCTTTGATGCAAGAAAAAAAATGCAACATTTCTACATGAGCAAAACAAAATGGGTCAATAACTATAAACTATACGTTTATGCTCTAGTTTTTATGTTTTACAAAAATAGTGATTGCTTGAATATTGCAAACAAATGGATACCATGAACAATTAAGTTTTTAGATCAATAGCTCTAAAACTTATCGAACGCAGGTTTAATCTCTCATTTTCGATGTATGAGACTGTGCAATTTCGTGATATTTCGGCTAAAAGATTAATAATTACCTTTAAACATTCTTATCCATAGACACTCTATAGTACTGAGATTGATTCAATGTTTATTAAATATGTGAAAGGGTTCTTCATAAGCTAGACAGTCATATTATAGGGTAAACTCATCCATACCTCGGTTATGTACCCTTGAAATAATTTCAATTGAATTATTCTCAACTAAGCATTGACTGGTGAATAGTGAAAATACGTCATATGTCTTTCGTTTTCAAATCGGAATATTTCATGTAGCTCTGTTGTAGAAGTTACCTGGATTTATTTACACAAACCAAGAAGATTTACTCATCTCCGTTTAATACTTGTTTAAATTGTGTTAGGGTTTTCTCATATCTTTATTATTGAATTTAACGTTGTTTATTTCTCTGTCATTTTTGTTATTTTAGAATTATTATTACTTTTTTTTGAATTAGTAATCTTATTTTGTTGTATTATTATTATATATTTGGGTATTTTTGTTACAGTTTTCAATTTATTGTTTCTATTATTGCAGTGCCATATTTATATTATTATAATTACTTCAATTATTATTATTTAGATCATTACTTATTAATTATTAATGCCAACATATTTATTTATTAACTTATTCTTAACAACTAAACATCAAACCAACAGAAAAGAGAGTTGAATATCTGGAAATAAATGAAAAAAAAAACAGAAAAACTTTCGAAAAGTTCTTCCAAAACTAATATGTATAATCCAATTTTTTTACCAATTCATGGCTGTAGCCATGGTTTTCACTTAGCTGTAAGCATTGAGTTAAAAAAAAAACATATAAACTTGTTTAAACTTGAAGTTTTCTTATTTCATTTATTAACATGTAACCAGTTAATCATAATAGAAGACATTGGAATTAAAAAAGAAATTATGTATGGTTTACAACAAACAATATATCATATATTTAATAAATATATATATCAACAAACAAAAAATATATTTAAGGCGTATTGAAATATATTGAAATGCAAAATGATTCTGTGTACATATTTTTATTATTCATGTAAGGGTCAAATGGCAAGAAGGCTGTATTATCACTGTAGTGTTTATCAGGCCGAAATTTTGGCCATTAGGGAAGTGGCAGAATGACTGAGGTATAACGTCCTCACCACAGTGGGGATTAAAATATTCTCTGACAGTCAAACTGCCATTAAATCTCTGGATTCTGTCTTCCTGAAGTCAACATCAGCCCTGAAATGCCGCAGATCTTTTAACGGGATGGCTCATATAATGGTGGCCGAGCCGCAGGGACATACCAGGGAACTGCAGAGCAGACGAACTGGCAGGACTAGGGACAACCTTACAGACTCCAGCCGGCTTGGAATCCGTGGGCATGCCATTAGCCACTTGCAAGCTCCTACTGTGAGATATAGCATATTTACCAGCAAATGGTAGGTGGGCGTCTGTCCGAAGATGTAATCAATCTAGACAGATGTGGCCTCGCCTAGATCTAAAGTGTTCACACAAGCTTCTGTCGCTATCAAGACCAGACGTCTCATTACTTTATGCGTCATGACGGGATACTGTTGGAAGACGTGCTATGAGACTGAAGGTTGCGACTAGTGACTTCTGCAGGAGCCGTAGGGATGAAGAGGAGGAGTAGTCTCAGCCCTGGCGAACAGGTGTTGATTAACACTGGGCTCTTATTTCGTTAGGGATCTAGGAAATCTGGACGATATAGGTATTGTCCGACTTAAGAGCTTATTGGAGCGCTCAGGTTGGTTAAACGGGGGAATCTAGAGACAGCCGTACCTCTAGTTTCCGTGGTATCACAATGGACTATGTAGTCTAAGTGAGTTTGTCTATTGAGACTGCCACACCTGACCTAACCTAACCTAAGGGTCAAGAATATGCATGATGCGATTTTTATCAATAGTAATTGGCAAAAGGCTGTGTCAGTGTAGTTTAAGATAATTTTGGAAGATTTTCAAACAGATATCCTACAAGGGATGATCGGGTAATGCATTACCGTATTATGTCAATTTTATTGAAAAAGAATCAAATATATATATATATATATAAAACAAAATAATTTTTTTTTAATGAATTCTTTATCTGTCTGCGTTATTTAATCGACAGGGATTACGATATTGTCTGTAAGAATTTCCGCTATAGCGTCATTACTTACATATTTCTTGAACTAAGAAAAAAGGACAAATTTGAAGATATCGAAGCCCATTCAATGGTGAATTTTTCTACTACTTTTCGGTTAAGTCTGAATTGTTTATAAAGCTGCATTCATCAGCACGAAAAGGGAAAGACTATTTAAAACGATGTCCGAGTTTAGTATCTCCGCAAAACTGACGCCGACACAAAATCCTAAGTGAATATAGGCAAGCGTCTTACTGAGGTTTTCAATAGACTTAAAGATGACGACATCGTATGTTGCTGTCTTATTTAAAAGGCAACAAGAATAGGAAATTGTGTCTATTATGCACCACAGTGCTTTTGCCTCCTTTTCCCATTGGTAACAACAAAAGTTTCGGGAGTCTGGTGCCTCCAACAGATTTTTTTTCACCTTCTGCGTCGCCATCTGGCGTAAACGTTTTGGTCCAATCGCATAGTATGACTCAGCCAATGGAATCACTGTCAGCATACAGTTCACATAGCCAATTATTCATAAGTATTGAAAATAAGAAAAAAAGGAAAATTAGAAATTTCAATTAATATTGAGAATACGAGTATATAAATATTAAGAAACATCAGTTGGAAATTAGTTTATATTGAGGAAATATCAATGGAAAATGAGAATTTCCACTTCCTTACATATACCTTCACCCAAAATCTTTCTGCGTTAGTAAAAAGGTTATGGGGTGCCAAATGGGTCATTTTAATTTTTCTTCTTCATTCTTGTAAAAAAATATTCAGAATTAAGGCGCAATGAAAGAAGCAAAATTATAACTTTCCAAAGTCTTCTGATCCACGATCAGTTTGTATGGGTGGTACCACAAGGTACGTGGCAACACAATCCAAATCCATTGTCATTTGTTGAACTAAGTTTGCTAAATGTGTGATGAGTGCTTAATTGTACTGGAATTTACTGAGAGATTTGAATCTGGGAGTGTATGGGTTAAATTAGGTAATTTATATGGGAAAAAGTAGCTTACCAGAATGAGCGTGGTTATCCGGTCGATTTTTCCACATTTAACCAAGGCTTGATGAACCTATTAATATATCCTTTGATTGTTCCACGACCGACATGTTACTTAAACTGCTGTCAGCTCTCCGAAGACACGGAATTCGTGATGTCTAAATTTACTACAACTTTGTAATTCTCATTATCCTCAAATAATTTTTACTATTATTATAATTTCGTATTAACTTTCATAATCAACGAATCTGTATTCGTAATTATTTGTAATTATCTAATACTAGTGATCACAAAATAGACGTGAATGGCCTTGTCGCCCATCGTCTTTAATTTATATTTTATAAATTTACTTTATAAAATATTATTTAAATAAATAAATAACCAAGACTTAGAATGCAATACTGTGGACAAAATTGAAAGCCTACATTTAAGAGAATACAGGGATACAAAACAATTTCGATACACCTGTCAAATTGTGTGGGAGTTCTAGTGGTAATACGACTATCATTCTCAGAAATTAATTTATCAAACGCATTGTGTGCAAAATTTTCACTGAATTCATTGCACTGATTGCTTAAAAAATATGAAGCTAAAAATACACATATATATGAATCAGGCATCCGTATTAGGGACAGGGGCATGGGTACTTCGTCGATTTTTGTAAAGTTTTACCATTTAATTGAGTTTAATCGGTCGTGGTTAGCCGAAGAATCTGCGGGTATATGTATTCCAGCCAAGCCCTGCAAGGATCAATATTCGAGGCAATTGATAGAGTTGCCGAGATCTCCTCGGTTAGGCAGTGTATTCAATTATATCGCAAATACAATTATTACGATTTAATAAAAAATCATATGCAATTGAACAAGAAGTCCTACTGAAGTCGTTTAAAGCCGGCTTAAATCTAGTTGTAAGAATTTGTAAGGTCGCAATATTGCTATCCTGATCTCGTTTTGGCTCGATGCTGGACATTTATGCAATCGTCGGTAATAGGAGTGATTTCTTCACTCGTGGTGCCATCCGGAACCAGAGACTCATAAAATTCTCTCTCCATAATTGCAGCATACTCTTTGTATCCGTAACAAAATTTGCATCGCTGTCCTTACAGGGGAGGGGAGACCTGTTACATATTATTTACTTCTGATCTGTTGGTAGTATTTTCGCTCTTCACTTATATCCCTGTATCTTTCTGTATACTCAATCTCTCCCTCATTTCTCTTCTCATTAAATCGAACCCTAATGGCACGCATTACAACTGACTGCAGCGTTGCTCTTTTTGCAGCATCCTTTTATTCAGACAATATGCGGCATTTTTCATTGTACCAACGGTTTTTTGAGCACGATTTTTCAGACCCAAGTACGATTTTGGCAGCATTTGCTATAGAACGTGCAATATATGGCCACTGTGTATTAGGAATATGAGGATAGGGAACATTTTGTCGTAGTAGTTGAGAGGGCTTGGTGGAATAGCCTTCATCTATCTCGGTGGTATGCAGCTCTAGCTTTCTTTGTTCATACCTTTTACATTTGGTTCAGTTTATTGCGTGCCTTAGCTGCAACCAGGTGGTGATCCAAGTCTATATTAGTCTATATTAACACCCAAGGATCACTCCCATGCCCATGACACTGGAGGCATCCCTTCCATCTATTACCACGTGGTCAAACTGATTCCTTGTGTTACGATAAAGAGACAGAAATGTTGCCTTGTAGATGATGTTGGCTTCTAATTTCTCAATTGTGGCCGCCTTACAGATGTGGACTTTACGTAAGCTTTTTTTTTTTATTTGATAATTTTTAAATCATGTTTTTTGGTCTTTTTTTATTTACAATAAATGGAATACTTATTTTGCATAGAATAATATTGGCTTAATACAGTAAGCAATAACGAAAAATTTAACTAATGGGAATGGAAATACGATGAATATAACATCATTTTAAAAAATCACACAACAACTATATAATATAAACAAATATCAATTAATGTATTCGATTTGGTTGGGACTTAGACTTGCAGCAATAAATTTTATGATTATTACTTTGTAAGTCTGTCCATCTCTGCTTCTTCTTTTAAAACTCTCAGATCAGGATATAAAGCTCCAGCCACTACATATTGCGAGTTATTTTTATAATTATATTTGTATTCGTCCACTACGGCTATTCCAGTATTTTTAACCATTTTCTTGGCAATACCCTTAGGCAGCATATAGTTAACATTGCGACTGACAACGAAGGCATTACCAAGAGTGTCAAATGTTTCAGCAGCCACTCCACCAGCAGAGTACCCGTATCTGTAAAGAAAGAAAATATAAAATG
>JAHXMU010000503.1:249605-272036 GCA_019455685.1 Philornis downsi
TGGAGTATTTTCAGGGGCCGGTCTTAGCTTTGATATAATATAGGGAGTACTTTTCATCATCATTTCCCCAGTCTTTTCAGCTCCCTTGATCAAGTTCCTTGCTATAAAGTCAGCCGTGGTAACAATGTGTTTCGAAACCTGTTGGCTAGTGTCCCTCGGAGGTCTTGTGGCTGTAGGCTGTGGGATTTGTTCGATGGTGTATGCTAGCACAGCTTCCAAGAGATCCAAGAAAAACTGTTGTAAATCTTCAAAGGTTTCTTTAGTTTGTTCAGGAGTAGTACAAAGCATGATGCCGAAAGCCGAGCCCACAGATTCTGATTCGAGGTCTGGAAATATAAATGCTCCATATTCAGTCTGATAACATGTTGTGATGGCTGGTACCAAAGGATAAATCCATATCATATCATCAGATTCGGAAGAAGATCCTGAAGCTTCATTAGTGGAGCTATTGTGGGGAACCTTCATGGAGCATTGTATAAAGTAAATTCCATTCAAATAACTCCATTCGCCACCAACAGTGCACATGACCAAGGACATAGATGTGTGACCCTATAACGATCAAATATTTCAAATCGTAATTAATAGCAAAACAAAGTGATGAAATGCACAGAAAATATTACACATCTAGCTGTTCGGTTTTTTTCACAAATCACTATCGCTAACTTTTTCAGTTTGATACACACGATCAATTCGACTTTTGATTTCAGAAAAGCAAAATACAATACTACGCTATGGGCCATGACAATGAACTTACCCCCATCGTTTGCACTACACCATTCGGCAATATCTTGTACAATTTAACTTGAGATTGAAACAATGTATCATATAACACGGAACTATCTTGTGTTGCCATAACATCTCTTAATCCCTTAGTAATTTGTTTGTACGTTTTAGATGATTTAGCACCACCGTTTTCATTTGTAATATCATAATAGGTGGGCGGATTTTCCAACAACGGTGATTTTTTCTTAGCCTTCGGTTCAGCAAGCTCATCGTCGGTGCCAGCCTCATTGGCCTCTTTAGCTTCGGTGTCTATGGGAGCATGTTGTTGCCTCAACACTTTCAATCTATAGGTTATTTCAGTTTTCGCTCCTTTAAGCTTCTGTATTATGGCACAGGCGTCGTTCCATTCAGTTTGCACGTTGTTTGTGTTATCCGGTAAACCAACAGGTATTGCAAAGACTTCATCAATTGTCTTGAGGCAGTCGTCATAGGCTGCAATAGCTTCGAGAGATTTTTCTTGTTCCTCTAGCTCTATAGCTTTGTCCACTAGTTTAAGAGCAGATTTATAAGCTTCTCTTATGCGCTCATATGAGCTGAGGAATTCAGCATCTGTTGTCATCTTTATAAGCTAATGAATGGAAATTAATAACTATTAGTTTCCGTAAGAAAAGATACAACTATTTTATAGATTGTGTTTTTAATAAATGAGTCCAGTGGGTTTAAATTCAATTTTAAGATACAGGCGTATACGGGTCAGTGCTGGGCAATTGAAATTTCTTACTAGAAAAACTGGTAAGTTTCAGTATTTGGAAATTTGAAAATTTGTTTGCTGTGTTTTCGTATTTTATGTATGTGCGTCACACTGACGTTCTGAAACGTCGTTAAGAGCATTGTTTAATCCCGTTAAATGAGTGTAAAACTAAAATTACTTCACTGAATGTGAGAAGCTCTCTCATATTTTATTTATGCAATGGAAGGGAATTTGTTTTTTATGTGAGTCTTTTACCCATCGCTTGTACGGTTCTGTCGGGCGTGATATGTGAAAGACAACCTATTCTATCCAACCTGATGGGACTTAATCAGTGCAGCCTTAGACTTAACAAGTTCACAACTGACCACCTATTCACACTATGGAAATTTCTGGAGAAGTTTCAGGAAAAATAGATCAGCTCATATTACCTTTTTATTGACTATAAAATTGCCTTTGACGGTTCAATACGACAAAAATGGCATGAGACCATAACCTAGTATGATATTCCTTCAAAGCTTTTATGGCTTTGTAGAATTACAATGACTGACACGAAGTCTGGCGGTAAAGGTAGTCAGAGATATTAGTGAGCCATTTCACATAAAACGAAGATTCAGATAAGACGACAGCCTGTTTTGTGACCTTTTCAGCATACTGCTGGAAATGATTATAAAGGAAGATGTTGATGTTAACGACTTCTTGAAAGCTCCTAATAATGCTTTTCCGATACTACTAAAAAAACTACAAGCCAAACAACAAATGTCAACAGTTTTCCGTACTACTTCAAATTAATTGTGTTAATTGTGTGAACAGCCATTGATAAAATCATTTCTCAATCATTTCTTAAAACACTTCAAATCAGAAATTATAATCTATATATATAAAAATCAATTGCTGTGCGTTAGTCTCGCTAAAGCTCGAGAACGGTTGGACCGATTTGGCTCATTTTGGTCTTAAATTATTGGTAGAGTATTCCGGAAGGTTTAAAAGGTTTTACTTAAAGTGATAGATGGCGTTGGAGATGAGATTTTTGCAATTAATTTTTTTTACCACATTAACATTTTGAAGGCAAAACAACGTTTGTCGGGTCAGCTAGTTCTTTTATAATTTTTTGTCAGCATTTTGCATTTGCATTTGCAGTACAAGAACAGCGCGTAAAAAACTTATTTCGCCGATTAGTGTTAATTAATTGAGTATAGGAGATTTGTATAACTTTTTTTTATTTGATTTTGGTATAAACAATGTATAGAAACGATTTATTTTAATTTAACACAATACTCACGTACTTTTATAACATTTTCCCCGAAGTCCATCTTGTGTGACGATACAAATGATAAACAAATCTATATATATGTATATGTAATCGGAATTATAAAAAATTGTAATAATTTACAAAATTTTAAACGAAACGCGAAATTTCAATCAACACAACTAAACTGTAGAAGATGTAGAAAACAACTGAAACACTTTGTATTTATGATACCTTTAATATCAGTCTAAAACATCCTTATAATTTATTCATATTTTCGGCGAAATGGTTGGGATGCCACAAAAATTGAGTTTGTGCCAATTTGTGTGGCTGGCGGAAATGAAAAATTGGATTAGGGGAAAGAAAAGCTAAACGAAATTTTTGCTTATGATGTTTTCGGTCAGAGATGAGAGATCTCTCACTTGTATACAATTAAGAGGTGATGTAGATGACGGTGAGGAATGACAAGATTGTGAAATTTGTGTCGTCACTTGTTTGCCAGCTGGCGGCCAAGTGAGTCATTACCTTCCGTTGCTTAAACTTATTGTGGCGTCCACAACGTCTCGTGATACAAAAACGTGCGGTGGATGAATTGGGGATGCTGCGAGCGACTATTGTATAAGGAATGATGACAATGGCGCCCCCGCCTCCACACTTACATTTAATTTTTCTTATGACGCGTTGGAAACGCATCTATGTATGTAGTTCCGAATTGTCGGTATAATCGCGTCCTAATAGATCCAGATGCTAAGCACAAAGTCCATGCATACATAGCAACACATAATATATTCATTAGTTTATTTTTACTCACCCAGTAATAGTCTACGTCACCCAACCTTCACTATAATATCGGATTTCTTAACTTAATCAGACCGTAAATTGTGTAAAAGATTTTGCAATACTTGTTTCACAATTATACTATACATCTACATATATTTCAAAACTTTTTTCGTATTCTTTTATATCTATCCTATACTGTTGAACTTTTATGTATAAATTGAGATTGATATTTAAAATAACTGAAATATTCTTATCATTTCACTTTCATTTATTAAATACACTTTGTTTAATGATTATCTACTTCGACTCTGTTTACATTCTGGAAACAACTGGTATCGGCTGACGGCCCATTTTGTTTTTTGCAAGTTTGCTTTTTGTATTGTATTCCACAGAGCTGGTGTATGAGGGTATAGAAACAAAATACTGTGCGCTTTCATACAACGCTGTTATAATGATAACCGTTGTGAGAAAACAGTGCAAATGAAAGTGACGCCAATTGTATTGAGTTGGCTAGAAAATAATTTTGGATTTAAAGTAAATTTTAAATTTTTTTTTATTCAAATAATTGTGATCCACAATGTAAGTGCCATTTTGTTCAGTGATTTTCTGTCATCTTTCGCGCAACTTTTTCCAACTCGAAATACCGGAACAACTTTGTATTGAAAGATTCCTCATTCAAAAAAATAAACTTTGCAGACTGTGGAATAAATGAAGATGGATATTGTTTTCATGCCATTGCTTCAAAAATAATCCATCTTTCCTGTTACTTTGCGTTCAAAAGTTGATCATTTTGGTAGTGTTTAAACAATGAATTGCATTCTTCTAACTCATGCGTAACCCAAATACATAGTTGTTTTGACGATTTCAATTTTAACGATGAACTAAAAACTTGTCGGTCCGGCTAAATATCTTGATTTCTTAAGTCATCCTTGGCCGTAAAATTTCTAGCATGGGATTTCGTGAGTCAGTTTGGTACATGGGTTCTGTTAATGCATCTGAATCATGCATGTGACAAATATTCCGGCGTGCTTCTGAGGCTTTTTTGCCTTTTCTGAAATAAAAGATTGAAAACATTCATAACGTATATTCGCAAAGCGATATAAAAGTAAACTAACCTCTAAAAGCATTGCGACATACCGCAAATTGAACTGCATAACATATTATTTACAAATAATCAGTTAGGATAAAGCATTTCAAAAATAACAAAAGCCCCATTTCTGTGAAGAAAGGAAATTACTTTCATGCCAACCTAATGGCGCAAGCAACTAGTGTGCATATAATGAACTATTAAGTTTTTTTTGAGCAGTGCTTACTTCAATGTGCTTCTTTATGTTGACAACGGGTTTCTTTGACGCTATTGAGAGCATTATCGATTAGTGATTATAAAGCTTCTTAAATAAGAATAACGTTTGTTAATGTTTAGACACATTATGTAAACCGAAATAACAAATGGAGAATCATCACTATAACCAAGATGTGCTCCAGCTAATACAAATATATACATTTTTCTGCGCCTCTTACAGTTGGTTTACAGTTTATTTTTAAACATAGTTGGTGACTTTCATTCATTACTTTTATCTCGTGTATTGTTGAATTCAATCATTTAATGAGACTTTATGGGAACTATCAAACTTTCGATGATATATAAATAATATCCATAATATCAATTTATTTTATTTATAATTCATTATGTAATACAAAAACCTTCTGGCTGATACAATATATTATATATTCCATAATATCCTAAACAGATTCATTATTCGTGATACTTATATATAAATGTAATATTAATATATATATACAATATTAACAAGAAATTTATTGGATCCCCTAACCACAAAATATAAAAGTTTAAGCCAAAAAAATAAATAATATGCTGGTTAAGTTTTAACATGTCCTGTGAAAAGTAACAATTAAGAAAACTTAAAAAGGCGCATCTCAATTGCATGATCAGTTTTATAGTTTTATATTGAATTTCTTATCAGCCATGTCTACTGCAGGGTTCCTCATCATCATCTCCAAAAATATGTTGAAGAGGTGGCACAATAAGCTGCCATATTGTTTAAATCCTCTATTGATATAGATGGTTTACTAAGATTTTTGCTACCTTTACTAAGACTTCGCGTCCGTCAATGTCATCCTACAAAGATCAATGTCACCATACCATACAATTTTTACCGTATCGAACTATCCAAGGAATCTTTATGGTATGATCTTCTTGTCTTCGGCAATAATGTGTATATAAGGTTAGTTTACTGTATTTAAAGTTGCACGACATAATCTAATAAACGATGTGTAGAAGACTGGGAGGCTATGAAATGCTAACAAATAGTCATTTCAGTTAGCAGTTTATCAAACCGTTTACATATTGCTCCATATTTTTTTTCAAATTTCAGGTAATATTATTGAGAACAAAAGTTAATATTACAATAAATTAACGGATTTCCATAGCATCTATTTCCAGACATAAAAGTTATGTCCATCATTTTCTTTTGATCAGATCTTTCCAGCAGGCCTTAAGTTTCTGTATGAACACATCAATTTCTTCCGTTGTTAAGCCTAACGAAGAGGCTACAGTTAAGTATGGTGGCCTAATGAGATCTTCATGTGTGCCCCAGTCTTGTGAAAAAAAAAAAAACATACAAGAGTATTTATATATAATTTACAAAGAGTACAGCCTTATTTAAACATTAAATAATATTATGTATTATAAATGTATTCCACACAAATACTTACTTTTAAACTGAAAATTATCTATGGTTTTCGTAGCACCTTCAGTGAGAATTCTTGCACCCGATATACCCCGAGTGTAAAGCATTGAGCCTAATTTTGTGGGTTGTTCAAAGCACGAGGAATCTAACGATAATGCCAAGGAAATTGGATTTCTTTTTGTTTCTATTAGCTTACAATTGTATTGTTTACCAAACTGACAAAGTTGTGATTTTAGATATTGAAATTTAAGTTTACGCTCATTGCAGAGATTCAAATAGCCTTTTTTCCCCAGGGAAAGCAGGGTCATAAAGACATCCAGAGACTGTGAGGATGATGCGCGACCTTTATATCAATAGTCAAAAAATAAATATGGAATCAATTTTCATTAGTTCGTTAAATACCTGCATAGGATTTGGATACATTGTGTACGACTGTCTCGTCAAATCCTGCTACAATGGCTCCTCCGACAGGAACCATTAGATTCTTATCTGCACTCTGTACAAATAGATCTATTCGTCCCGTACGCGCTCCTTGTTGCAACTGATGGCATAAATAAGAACTTTGCAGTCCGTAGGCGTTATTGACCACATGAGGTATGTTGTGCTCTTTAGACAATTCGGAAAGTTTAATAATGTCATCACAATTCCGCGGGGCAAAACAACTTGTTGTGGACATTATGCATAATATATCATCTTCATTTAGGGTTCTCAATTTCTCCTTAAATTCCTCTAAATTTGTATGTAATCCGCCATTCTCTACTAATCTTTTAGGATTTATAACGATTGGTATAAAGCCCGCCGTGGTCATACTCTTAAAGCAGGATTTTTGATCTATGCGAGACCACAAAATATACTTGGCATTGGGTCGCAGTTTTCGAATGCTTAAAAAACATAGTGTCAACGTCATTCCAGTAGCCATTGGTACTAGAAAGCATGAACGACAACTCTGAACACCCATGGAATGTATTAAGTCTAAGACTAAGGCATTTGTGAGTTGAGCCATAAGGGTGGAGCCCACGGCTTTTGGTTGGGCTTCTAGTAAATCTCCGGACCTACCTATGCCATGGCCAAAGCGGTAGTGTCGCCTGGCCACAAGATCTAAATAAAGGCAAATTTATAAATATTCAATCCTTATATAGCGAATACACGGAAGGATTTCTTTAATCGGTCCATTTTATTGATTTTAGGATGGTTACTTACTGCATGCTATACGAGCCTCCCTTTCTCCCAAACCGGCTTTATGTGAAAAATTATTACTGTCTAAGGCAGACAACTGTTGCACCAATTGTTCGATTTGATCATCACCCCATCCTTCTTCCGGCAGTTTACGCTGCAAACGGCGAGACTTCACAAATATTCTTATAGTAGTATTGTCTATCTCACCTTTTCCAATAGTTCTTTAATTTGTATCTCTTTAGATTTTTGCGATTCCAATGCAAGTTTTAGGTAGTTAGCAGGTACAAGTTTTTCACTGACACTAACTTTATTCAAGTCCATGTTGAATGGAGAAAACTATGGGAATTCTCCAGCAACATTAGACCGACCAATTTCCTTTAACTTGAACAGCTGATTTTATTTACAGAGCAGATTTCGTTGACGGTGACTAAAAAGTCCACATCGTAACTTATATGCAACACAAAGATAACGTGCTTATTGTGAATTACGTTGTATGCAGTGATGTATTTTTGAGACGTTATTTTTTAATTTAATTTAATTTAATTTATTTATTCAGGATTGTAATTTTAAGCCTTAAGGCCGATTTGATTACATTGCATTATTACAACGTATCTTCACCATAATTCAAATGCATTATACAACTTTACCATACTAATGTTATAAAAAATTTTATGTATCTTAATAGCAGAAAAATATGATTTACAATATGACGGTCTACTTCACTTATTAGGATTTTTCACTATATATGTTTCTCGTCCTAAAAAACAGAATCATAACTGTAATTGGAATTTAGGGCTACCTCCATAATATAACGCAAAATGTAATAACAGATTATTAGGTAAAAATTAGTAACTTCAAGTAATTTTTTTAAGATTTACTTAACTAAGTAATTGAGATGCTATACAAGTAATGGCTCAAAAAATAAAAAGGAAGAACAAAAATAATAAGTTTAGCGATAATCATTTCCCCGTTATTATTTTTTAAATTAATTTAGTTAAATTAAATTAGTTTTTAAATTATTTTTTTCACAACAACAATGTTGCATACGATTGAACGCGAAATGTGGTGCAATATATTCGAGCCAGCGGTTGATTGTTTACATTTTCTCATCCCATTTATTTTAAGTTTGAATTTGAAAGTTTGTATTTTCATTATGTTCCAAGATAGAATACATATTTCTAATTCCACAACTTCACTTTGTGCCCTTTGACTTCGGGCGATGCAATTTATGCCCGTTTCTTCCTTATTTATATCTTAAAATAACGAATCCCAAAATAATTCCTAGCATTGCAAGATTGCAACCTAGGAAGGATGTGCTAATGGACGGTTCTATACGATATGAATTTTTGAAATTTCTTATTCATCACTTGCATATCTTGACAGAAGAATTTATATTCCATTCATTTTATTTTCATTTCATTTGTTCAAACATTGTGACGCAGGAAAGCCAAAAAGACGAATTATATAACATCACAAACAAAATGTAAAATAAAGTTAAAAACTACATGAATTTAAATATTAATAGCAAAGTTTATATTATGGTTCCCCTACCAAATGCAGTTATAAAGCAAATAAAAAAAGGAAAAAAAGTGTCAATAACGAGTTTATAAAGTAAAATAGACTACCGAAGTTCGCTTAATGCAAATATAGTATATTTGTGTTGGAAAACTTGATTTGAATAAGCAAATCTCGTAGATGCAGAGGGAACCGATTTCAAGCTCTGCAAACGTAGGTATTTTAAGAATATAGAAGAGCCTGATGTAAGAGGAATTACAAGCTGTGGATTTCTAGTTGATCTTGTGAATCTGAATATACTGAAAAAAAAGATAAATATCATCAGTATATAAAAATGGATAGCACCAGCTATCGAGAATAACCTCAGCTAAAAAATTAATATGCAATATAAACAGTAGTGGGCTTAGAACTAATCCTTGAGGAACACCACAGTGCACACTAAGCATTCATGGAAACAAATTGTGATCGACTCGACAAATACGAACAATACATTAGTTTGTAAGCAAGCTTAGTATGGTCCACTTTGTCAAAAGCCTTGAATAAGTCGACGCTTACAAGCACTCCTAAATCATCATTATTTATCGTCTCCCTAATAGTATCTGTTAAATGGAGCAAATGAGTAGTGGTATTAAAGCATCTTCTAAATCTATATTGCCACTCAATTGTACTACAATATCCTTTCTACCGCGTTTCTATTCCAGAATTGGATTATGGACCCCAATTTTCATGAGTCTCTATTCGTTTGAGCTAGGCGGTGGCACCAGACTTTGTCCTTTTTTCTGTTTGTACCAGTCAAAGCAAGGATTTCGAGAAAAAAACTTTTTACCGCGTGTTTGCTGTGGAAGAGGAATATGGAATTTTTTGTAATTTTATCACTGGCCGTTTGAGCTGGGCAACCGTACCAGATTTGTTCCACTTTACTTCTTTTTGGTCCCAAAAGTACGAATTTGAAAAAATCGTGCACCTCCTCTATAAGTGGTATGTATATCTCAGTTTTCAGCCTACCTCCAGTCGTTCGGTCTGTGCGATGATCAGTCAGAAATCCCTTATTCGTGGATTGAAGCTAGCTAATGCTTGGTAAAATTTGAAAAAAGATCGAGCAAGAAAACACGCTCTTTTGGGTACCCCCTTTAAATGTTTTTCTAATCTCGATTTTTTCCAAAACAATAATTATAACGAATTGGTTGAGCTTTTATAAATCATATTTCACGTCCATATTTGCTGTAATCCTATAACATAAATTTTCTTTCATTTTAATTAATTAAGTACTAAAACGTTAAACACGAAAAAAAGTCAGAAATTCAATTTCAGTTTTTGTTTTATTTGAATAGCTCCCCCTTACAAAAATTACATTATACGCGAAAACATTAATTCTAAATTAAAGGCATTATTGTTTGTCTACATCTAATTTAAAAATAAGTATTTTAAGTAAAATTTAGTAGTGGGTGCTTCCACCCTGGTTGAGAATACATTCATATATTCTGTACGGTAAAGAATCATACAATTTTTTGATTAGCTCCAGCGAAATACATGACCAGGCCTGTTTAATTCCATTAATGAGTTCACTTTTGCTTGAATATTGCTTGCCTGATTCGTACACCTTGCGAACTAGCCATCCCCATACGTTTTCAATAATGTTTAAGTCTGGAGAGTAAGGCGGCCAGTTCATAACCTTAACATTTTGGCCTTCAATCCATGATTTGACGACTCTTGCGGTGTCGATTGGCGCGTTGTCATGCCGGAATATTTATTCCAAGTCTCCAAAAACATTTTAAACTTCAGGAAAAGCTTTTTCTAGCACGGCTTTATATGAAGTCGCGTTCATTTTTGCAGAGAGAAACTGGAGCTTTATTGTGCCATAACAAGAGGTCGCACCCCATACCATAACTCAACCTTTCCGGCTGTGTAATCGATTGAGTAATTGTTACTCTTTTCGAAAATCGTGGAAATAGTAATTATATCCATCAGTACCCTCTTAATTAATTTTTTTTTCGTCGGAAAATATAATTCTATTCCACTCTCTACTCCACATCATAGTCGTACGATAAAAATTAAGGCGATGTTCCTTACGAAGATTGTCTAGCGGTGGTTTCTTTTAAAGTCTCAAGCGTTGCAAGTGTGCTGCTTTGAAAATTACTCTTTTTACCGTTGACACAATTGCACTTACGGCAGCTTTTACCTTGATTTTGGCAGCATAGTCGTGTGAATTTGAGGCATATCTCAGAATAGCTCTCTTGTTAGCGGCTGTAATAGCATTTGCGTTTCGAACTTTCATATTATTTCCATAACCTTCAGTGTCACGTAAATATGTCGATATAACTTTGCGACTTCTATTAGTTTTTCTGGCTATTTGATGAATACAAAGTCCACACTCCTTGTAGGTTTTAGTTTCGGATCTTTCCTCGACACTCAAGGATCTAGCTCGGCCCATTTTACTTAAAATCGATTGCTTTATATTTAATTATACACAATTACAGTAATGTGATCTGATTTATGATGATCTGATTACCACGTGAGGTATGCTATTCAAATAGTCCAAAAAAGAACACATTTTTCACTCATTTAAAAGAAAAGAGGGAATTAATGGGATACTTCCATGGCTTGAAATTTTTTGTAGGTGATGTGTGGAAGTAGGAGAAACAAATAAGTAGAAACTGGACCGCTATGTGAAGTGTACTTTAAAGTGTACTATTGAAGTTAAAGTGTATTATTCAAGTGAAGTGTACTATTCAAGTGAGCGGCAGTGTATATTTGTAGCTTCACATCTTTCAAGAAGTTGTACTGAATTCAGTCAAATTTGGCATACATTAATCGCTTGGTTCTGAGAAAGAAAATGGACGGCATTGCCAGTCCCCATCTGGTACCTCCCATATAAATAGCAGATTTAACCCACATATTCTTAACTTCATACCTTTCAAGGATTTGTACTGAATTCAGTCATATTTGACACACATAATGAATTTCTCGAACTAAATATTGGTATAGATTATTGCTATACTTCTGGTATTTCCCATACAAATTGACTGATTTATAGAATTTTTGTTTTGATAGGCTGCAGTTACTTAACTGTTTGCCAATTACATTGCATTACGGTGCCCTCTCTGGAAACTTCCACGCCAACTACCTAAGTTATTCCATATATTCCTATATTCATATTCAATTGCACTAAATTCGGTATAATTTATTTATCATTTATAATTTTTATAAATGAAAATGGATTGTATTGCCACGCTCTTTTTGGTAACACGCATGCAATGTAGCAAAGTCCTTCAACAATTTCTAAGTGGACGACTTCAGAAAGTTGTAATTTTGCTTCTTTTATTTTATTTTAGTCCATTACCCCGCCTGTTCTGTCACCCCACACATTTTTATACCAACTCAAAATGATGTTGGATGAAGGTATATTTAAATCAGTTCATTTGGCAGTTTATTTTTTTACATTATGTGAAGGCCCATATGTTGTCCAAAACCTATTAGATTTTCGACAAAATTAGGAAATTTTTGGACGTTTTGAAACCAAATTATGTATGTGTTTCAGAAAACGTAAAAAATCAATCAATCAGCTGACTGTTCGAAATTTACTGAACATGTGTTTTATTGTTTACATTGCCAACGTCTAACAAAAGTGTAGTTACCATTTTGAACGCAGTTCAATTGTATTTCCGTAATCCTATGCTTATAATTTATGGCACAACAATGATTGTACTTGTATATGATATACTTATACCGTACAAAGGCAATCTTTCGACAATTATTCGAACATAATTGATGCCACATACCGATTATAACAATGCAATTTGCCATTTATGCAATTTGCCATTTATAGGCTCACAAATGTGTAACGCATAACTGTTTGTTTAAAAGGGTTTTCATTATAAAGGACTTTTTATTTTAAAAGATTATAATGCTGTTATAAATATTATTTACGTATATTTACCCGCCAGACTCTAGCAAATATTGAGAGCAAGATAATAGTACAGGGTGTCCGTCTGGAAGGTATACTACTTTATTTATAATTTTTGATTAAATAAAAGAGAATGAATCTTATATTGATAAATTTAAATTTTATTTAATGTCGGCAATTATGTATGGAATACAATATCAGATAAATGCCCGCCGCCTCTGTTAGCCTCACAAATGCGAGCCCTTTTGAGCATATTTTTCATTACATTCTCACACATTTCACGTGGTATTTCATTAATTTTGTTCGAGTTGCTCAAACGTTTCTGGTTTGCTTGCATAAACCTTGCTTTTCAGATATCCCCACAAAAAGAAGTCCGGAGCAGTCAAATCAGGCGACTGTGGAGACCAATTAACATCACCATTTCTTGAAATAACTTGTTGTGGAAAGAGATCTCGCAGTAATTCCATTGTAATTCCGGCTGTATGCGATGTGGCACCGTCTTGCTGATACCACATGTTAATCAAGCCCAAAGCATGCAGTTGTGGCGTTAACAAGTTTTATATCATATCACGATATCGCTCCTCATTGACAGTTACCGTTACGCAGTTTCCAGTTTCAAAGAATGATTCCTCCTGACCGAATTGCACACCAGACTGTCACTTTTAATGGATGCAAAGGTGACTGATGAATAATTTGAGGGTTTTCCATGGCGCAAACCGACTGTTCTGTTTATTCACATATCCATTCAAATGAAAATGTGTCTCGTCACTCAGTATGATTTTTTTCACGAAAATCGGGGTTGTCATGGACGAGCTGTAACTTCCTATTGGCATATGTTAGGCGGCGTAAATGGTCTTGTGGAAGAAGCTCTTGTCTCAACTGAATCTTAAATGGAAACAAATGCAAATCCTTGTGCAAAATTGTGGCCAAAGTTATTCTTGGAAGAACAAGCTCCTGAGCACGGCGTCGAATTGAGGTTGATGTTTTCAGCCGATCTTGCAGTACGTTGTGGTCAATGCTTGGCTCTATCAGCTACAGACCCACTTTCTTCGAAATCATTCACTACCCGATAAATAGTGCGTCTTGTGGGCACGTTGTTTCTCCCAAAAATTGCACGTAACTTTCTCATCGTCACAATAATCGATGATTGATTTTGATAAAATGTTTTAACGATTAAAACACGTTGGTTTATCGAATATTTTTCTATAATAAATTTGCCACATCTCTACTTCACGACTGCCAAATATGAACTGTCAAGACCAATGTTTACCAAAATGGCGGCAAATCAAAGTAGTACACTTTCCCGACGGACCTCCTGCTCATGCTCATACTTATACTCATGCTCATACCTCATGCTTGGAAAACATTCATGCTTGAAAAACATTCAGGGGTAAGTCGATTTTCCCTCATTCTTTCCATACATTTCATAATCTTTATTTTGATCTCGATTTTTCTTTTTTTGGTTGCTTTATTTCGAGTTATTATTCCACACTCCATGTCCTGTCTTGTAACGGTATGTGTCCTCTCTTGTTCAGGGCATTTCTATACATCATCCCTCTGGTTTTTGTTAACAGGACTTGATCTTGATACAATAGAAAGTAAGAGAGATCCTTGTAATTGTGAGCCTCAATGCCACCAAGTATATTGAATGGCTTTTTATGCAGTTGTTTTCTTTAATAAATCGTAAATAAACATTCGTCCTCTTCTGCCCTGTCGGTGGTTCATTCATAGTTCTACACTCTCTTTATTTTATAGCTAATAGCAGAGGTTTAGAGATGAAGAAATCGCTAAAAAATAATAACCTATATGTATAGGTCCTTTGTTTTTGTTGTATACAACACATAAAGGAAAAAGTGCCTCTAGGTAGGATGAAAATATTGATATGACTGTAAAATGTGGTACTCTATTATATTCTTGCTCTATAAATGTAGCGTAGTAATACCTCTATCTATTAATAATTGATTTTATATCTACCTTATTGGATGGGACAGCACTTGCACACCTTAAAACATTTTAGGCTTTAGTCGGTCATAGACATATTGCAGCGTCCGTAAACAACCATCCGCGATTTAGATGTGACCGACCGTGGCGCTATGCTTAGTACTCGTGACTATCGTCCGCATTATCCCGGGTTCAATCCCGCATACTGCCACCTACAATTATTTGTGCGGCGGCCATCTCGATGTGTTTGACAAACATTTCGAGTATTCAAGTAATCGACAAGGCTTGTAATGACTGTAACGTTTGAAATCGTCATTAAACTGTAGGTCCCGTTGATGGAGTGTAAACATAGAATAAGTTTAATCTCATTGACTGTGTGAGGAGCTCTTCTCATATTAACATAATCGTTTAGCATAGATCTGTGGCGAAATTTAATCATCTTATTGTAACATTTCTAAATAAAAATGAAGACGGCGGAATTCCTTGGTATTATTTAGAAGGAATTGTGAAAATTCTACTGGCCGCTAAATAGACACAACTGTTCTTCTCCATATCAGAGGGAAATTTCAGCACGATCTGCCTTTTAGTTTGTTTACAGTGCTCGATTTTGTCAGATCATATTAAGATTATTTTTGTTGCGACTTTACAATGGATAAAATTATTAAACAAAGAATTTGCTTGAAATTTTGTTTTGAAAACAGAATTTCACGTGCCGAATCATTGAAATGTTATAGAAGGTTTACAGTGCATCGACTTTCAGAAAAACACGTACGAGTACATGTCAGTGGTACAGTGCAGACAAAATCGATTCAGATGTGGTGGAAGATTTGCTTTGCTATGTTCTCACATCAGTTTTTCAACGGAGTTACAGTCGATAATGTGAAGTAGATGGAAAGTTTAAGAAAGATAGCCACAAAAAAAAAAACAGTTTTGTGTCTCAAGAATTAGTTCGTACCATTCTACGCAAATGTCCTCCAAAAAGCCAGTCGCGTGAAGGTCGTTGAAGACTTGCTAGAACGAGTCAATTCTGACTCCATGATCGAAATGGTCGTTTTGGTTCAAATTTCCACTTCGAGACACCCGCTTTCAGTCGACATTAGATATAAAAGAGGACTCGCTGAAGTCTTTTCTGGAAAATGCGTTTGAAAAATGTTTTGATGATTAGTTTAAGTGGGTTATTTCGGAACTTTGCCATTTAACACACTTTGTTATTACATACATTTAATTTTTTTTTTGGGGGTTTAGGAAATATATTTCAAACTCCCAATATAGACTTTTTTTTTTGCTGCGAATTAATTAAGACCAAGAGCTTCTTGAGGGTCGTCCAAACATATAAAAGGTTTCTCAAAGAGGGCGGGCCGATGTTTAAAATGAAATAAAACAAGCTATGTGTGAAATTTTTTTTTATTTGAGAGGTCTATGTACGCCATTATGTATCGGCCGGTTGCGATCTGCGAAAACTCCATATGAAGAAGTCTAGCGAAGTCACCTTCGCGAGGGATAACCATAGTCTTAAATTGTTCATGCAGATCGAGTTGTTTACCGCGGCTTATTTGTTGCTTGTGTAAGGGATATACAGACCATTGAAAACCTGAGTAGGGCAGTTTTAGAGGAATGTGTGACAACCAAATGACAAGCCAGATGGGATCAGTCGCACGAGAGTGAAGCCACATAATCCTGGCTTTGGTTTTAACTTGAGTCTGGACTTCATATGGACGGGGCATGGTTCTTTGAACGAATTTCTGCACAAGAGAGGTCTGGCTGACAGTAGTTCTTGAGATTGTGGACATCAGACAGAGGATTGGAAGCATGTTTTGTGCGACTGTCCTCTGTATGATGATATTAGGAATTTGGACGCATTAGGGATTGTAACGGTTGGAGATAATTGGGAGGTAACGGACGTGTTATGTTCAGGAAGCAGGCTGGCTGAAACACGTCACTTTGCAGGCAGGTTGTTTGCAAGGCGGCAGGGTAGGAGGTTGCCGTAGGTGTTGGGGGTTAGGGGCTCTGTTGTGAAGATGCACTGCCGTGTGTATTGTACAATGTACGATGCATGTGGATATGTGTTGTAGCAACATCCTTCTTCTCTTCTCTTCTTTTCTTTTCTTTTCTTTTCTTCTCCTCTATCTTCTATTTTCTGTATGCGCTAGAATAGTACAAGGACACTGCAACTTGTTGCTGGTGCATGTCTGTGTTTCGTGCAAGCATATACGATGCACGACCCGTTCCATGCGAGATATGATGTAGCGAAACTGGAGCAGTCTTTGTTTGCGAAACCTTGATCAGAGGGTTCTCATTTTCTGGTAGCACCGGAGATCAAGGGCCCCAAGAATTATTTGTTCTTGCCTGATCGTGGATTAGGACCCCATGTGGGATCATCGTGCTGGCTGTGGTTGCCCGAACAAGGATCAGTTCGGGCAACCAAGTTCAGTGATCTTACGTTGGTTTAGGGTCTCCTGAAGGTAATGCGGGAATTTGGATTTGAGGTGTCTAGATAGGTCTCACTCCTACCCGGAAGGAAGTTCACTTCATACCAGTGACTTCAAAGGTACTTTGGCTGAGAAAGGAAGAAGGTCTTGGGGAAATTCTCCAAGGGGATATGCTTCTTATCTCAAAGGTGGTTCAACTAATCCTTCCGGGATTAGTTTGAGTTCCCCTAAGGGGCGTTGGCTGTCGCAAACACGTTCAAATACAGTCCCATGTGTGATGGCACACCGTGAGTAAGGCTGTTAAAGCGAGACCCACGTAGAACTAGACAATTGTTGTTGTTCATGCAGAATGTCCATTGCCATCCTGCTCGAACCACATGTCGCCAAGAATGGTTTGATTCAGAATATTTTTTGATAAGAGCCTAGCGAGCTGCCACGCCCCTTCTTCCGCAACGGGCAATTTTACCCCAATGCAAAAGGACGTTGAGTGACGGCATGTATAAATTATTTCAATTGACTGAAATTTCTGTTCTGATTCTTAAAAATTCTAGGAATGCGCTTAAATAATTGGAGGCGAATTTGGAAATATTATAAAATAATTAAAGGCGCATTTTCTATTGTTATGGTGTACGATAACACAGCTATTGTGTCAACATATATAGGTACGATCTAATTGTTTACTTTATATTGTTTTTTTATCAACGTGATAACTGATAGCCATCTTATGAGATTTTCCCCCTTGGTCAAAGACATTCTTAGTATGCACGAAGCAACACGTGTGGTTATTAATAATTCAAACTGCGATCCTTTGTGCTTTCGTGCGTTTAATCCTTAAAAGAACAGCTGCCTGTTGGAATACAATTTTATTGTTAGCAAATCCAACATTTGCTTCAACAGACATTTAAATGCCTGAACACGTTACGACGAATATCCTTTTTCTCTCTTTTTTTTTTGAAAATTACTTATGCACGTGCCAATTGAAACTATGCCTGTGTGATACCAGTCTTGAATAATGCCTTAGTAGTTGTATTTGTACGGACATAGCAATATTAGGTCCCCAGACATTTGTATTTAACAGAAGCAACTGGTGGTGCTGATCAATCCCCTGGGCCAGACAAGTCTTCGCAAATCCCTCTTTTTCTTGCATCGCTCGTTGGTGATCTATTACTTTCGTCGGGAGAGAAAGGAGGAAAACTCAAGGTGTTTCAAAGTTTCTTCAATGGTCTTTGTTATTCATTCTTTTCCTTTTTTTCTTGCTTTCTATGAAAACATTTAGTTTTTTTTTTTTTTTTGTTTTTTTTTTTTTTTTGATTTCACCCCTAAACTGTACCCAAGACAAACCCTTGATGCGAGTATCCATCAAACATCTGCCTCCAAAAGGATGAAACGCGTTTTATTACGTGGCTCAATTGTCAGCTTTTTCGTTTTCTTTTTTTAGTATTTGAATGAAAACCAGTTTCTTTGTTGCTTCTCAATATCCTGGCATTGTGTCCTTTTGCTGTATGTTGAGGCATTTATCTCGTCTCTGTGTGTTTGCTTCTGTTATTGTGTGATCTTAGCATTGTTTTCATGATCATCATCATCATCATCATCTACCTTCTACCATCATTGTATTTCTTTTCACAAAAATACCTTCCTTCATTCGATTCATTGTGCCATCCTTTTTTCCTTGCCAGATGTCATGGTCTCATTTTGCTTTTGTTGTGTCGTTTTCTTTGGCGCTCATACAGAAGGAGAAAAAACATTGATCGCGTTTAACATATTTTCTCTATATGCGAACGCTTGATTTATTGGATGCCATGACTTATTCGCATTATGTTTGCCAAACAGGATCTTGCAAATAAGAATTGGGCATACATTTTATTTTATTATCAAGGATATATGTATGCCACGTATCATGATTTCAAATTTGTTTTTTTTTTAAGTTGAGAAAAAGCTAAAAATTGTGAAGCAGAATAGACGTTATATTAAATGTTGTAAGTAGTAGGCCAAACCGATAACATATTTGTGTCTGAAATGTCCCTGAGTGCTACAGGGACAGCTTATTGTGACTAATGTACAAGGGTCAATTTGTAATGGTTGGTTATAAACAATATTGCTAGAACTTGGTAACGAAAAAAGCTAACATTTTCGCAGAAGGAAGCTAAAACAAGCTAAAAAAATCCAGAAATAAAGCTAATTTTTTTAATGTAGATTGAAGAGAAATAAATTTTTTTTGCGTTTTATAATTTGTGTTTTATAAACATGAGATCTTTTTTAATACTGAAAGTTCCTGCGGGATAACATATATATTTAAAATTCAATTCGTTTAAAGGATTCATAAGAATTACTACAGGGACAGCTTATTGTGACTAATGTACAAGGGTCAATTTGTAATGGTTGGTTATAAACAATATTGCTACAACTTGGTAACGAAAAAAGCTAAAATTTTCGCGGAAGGAAGCTAAAACAAGCTAAAAAAAATCCAGAAATAAAGCTAATTTTTTTTTAATGTATATTGAAGAGAAATAAATTTTTTTGCGTTTTATAATTTGTGTTTTATAAACGTGAGATCTTTTTAATACTGAAAGTTCCTGCGGGATAACATATATATTTAAAATTCAATTCGTTTAAAGGATTCATAAGAATTACAAAAAATCCTAATCTTCATCCAGTCACCATCATTTCCTTTCTTTTTTTTTTGCCATTAGATTCAATTAGCTTAGGACAGAATTGTAAACATTATTATTTACTTCTATTAGAGTGTCCAAACTGATAAGAACAATGTTTATGGACTAGGAGATATTGTGCATTTTCTAAGGCATAATTTTTGATTAATAAGTTATTTACTTCGATTAATAAATATACTTAATGATCCGAATAACATTTTAATATTCGATGTAAAATAATTTTGTTAAGTCGTAAAAATAACATGAATTATATTCCGATTCGTTTCAAATAATAAAATGTGTACTTACATTTTCTATCTATTAGAACAAATAGTAATATTGCGTTGCATAGAAAGTGTGTAATTATTTGAACATTCTTAACGATCTAAATTGTTATAAAAATCTACAGTAAATGGTGATTTGGAGGACATATTCAACTGGCCAGTTCACGTTTAAGTTGACATTTTTTCGGTGTTTTTTTACACAGTATGAACGTTAAGAGATTTAACTTACGGGGATAAAAGTTTTGTTAAAATTTGTCAAAAACTGTTGGGCTGTTAATGTTGGATGAATGGCGTCCAAATGTCACCTGTCAAAGTGAAAAGTGTACAGTATTCTCTGCCATTTCATCATGGAATGACGAATGATCTACCACAACGTCTAATTTTTGGTGGATGGGCCTTACAAAAGCTCAATGAAAATCCGCTGTTTTATCGAAAAATTTTTTAAAATTGTTTCCTGGAGTGAAATTAATTAAAATGCTAATCTAATCTGGGTTCAAAATCCGATTTTGCCCTCAAATATTGATCAACAAGACAAAGATATTGTGTGAAGTTGTTTTTCTTACAAATGTCTGCGATGCGACCGAAAATTACATTTTCAAAAAACCTATTATGGAAAAATTAAAATAATATCTAATCCGTTCCGTGTTTAGTCAATAAAACACAAAATATTTCATTATTTATTCAAATTTATTGCATCGTCTTCAAACTAAGGCCTCTTCCGAATTAGCATACTTATGACAACGAATAGTTCAAACATCAAAAGATTTTCCAAATAATAAAAGACTTCAATTCTCGACACGAATTCTATTTTACATATTCCATTAACTGAATACTGACTGTGAGTGATGATTTGAATCTTGGAAAGATAAAAAGTCTGCGGGAGATATGGCTCCCGCATAAGACAGGTTATTCGATGGTGTTTGTTGAGTTTTTGACCCAAAATCCGTGAATATTCTTTGCACAAATCTGGATCTTTCCGATGAATTAGAATTGTTTATTTACAGTTTGATATTTTGGCAAAAATTCCGATTGCACAACACTGCGATAATGAAAAAAACTAATTCAGCATTACTTTGACTTTTGATCGACTTTGAGATTATTTTTTCGTTTTCTGCTTAGTTAGAAAGTGCCGTTCTGAAGATTTTTGACTGGTTTGCATGGTAAACTCGGGAAACCATATCTTGTTATCAGCTACGGTGACTTTTATGCATGTGGGATGAGAATTGATTCGTTCTATAGGGTGTCCCAACAAGATCGCAAGATTTAAATTTGGCGCCATTCGAAATGTCATTGTTTGACATTTGAACAATTGTTATTGTTTGCTAGTAGAAGGTACGAGGTTAGTAAAAATGGAGCGCTACACGAATGAACAACGCATTCTCATTGTGAAATTGTTTTACCAAAGTGGTGAAAGTTTTGCGGCTACAGTTCGCAAATTGCGATCAATTTGGGGTCACAGTAATGCTCCAAAAGAGTCAACTGTAAAGAGATTAATGGATAAATTTGCCAAAACTGGGTCTGTTAGTGATGTAAAGACAACAACGCCCCTTCGAACACGTGTCACTGTGTGGTGTGGATTTTGGGGTGGAGGAATCATTGGACCTTTTTTTTTTTGATGAAAATGAGGCACGGTGGCAATGGTGGCAAATGAGGCAATGGTGTTCGGTATCGTGGAATGATAACCAGTTTTTTCGTGCCTAGAATTGAAGAAATGAATGTGGAGGGCATGTGGTTTCAACAAGATGGCGCCACATGCCAGAAAAACAATTCAATTGCTGCATCAGTCATTTCCCGGTCGTATTATTTTGCGTTTTGGAGACCAGAATTGGCCGCCTAGATCGTGCGATTTAACACCATTAGACTTTTTTCTTTGGTGCTTTTTGAAGTCGCTGGTTTACGTGAATAAGCCGACGACGACTCAAGTCTTAAAAGAGGAAATTGGACGCTGCATTAATGAAATACTGCAGCATTTATGCAAAACGGTCATTGAAAATTTAATTAAAAGATCGCATGTGTGCCAGCAAAGGAGCGGCGGCCATCTGCCCGATGTGTTGTTCCATACATAACCTCATTCTGTTAACTTTACGATACAATAAAGTTTCACGATTTTTTTTTTTTTAACATCTGAGTCTGTGTCGTGTCTTCTGCGACCTTTACACAATTGAGTTTATGAAGAAAAAGTGGTTTGGTTTTCTTCAAAACCGGTTCGGTTCCGAACTAATTTAAAATACTGGTGGGGAATTTTTGATAGTTTTATAAAACACGAACAATAAATTAGACTGACAAAATAAATGTTTCAAAGTTATACCTCAAATTACTAATT
>JAHXMU010000503.1:272436-291124 GCA_019455685.1 Philornis downsi
CCGCTAGAAATTGAAGAGCCAACTTTCGAAGAAATCGACTATTTATAGGGCCTTACATACTTCCTTACATACTCGTACTTTACTTAGATAATAAACATTTTTACCGATTATCATGGGATTACTTTCATCATCAACGGCGAATATTATGCTAATTTATTGCAGTGTTTAGGTGGCGAAATTATGGGAAAAAGCTGCATTTGGCAGAAAAGAAAGTGTTGTTTCATCAAAATTAAAGAATTAAAGTTCGAATTGCTTCGTCACGCACCTTACTCGCCAGATTTAGCTTCCTTGGACTATTTTCTATTTCCAAACTGGAAAGATGGCTCGATGGTAAAAGATTTGCCAACCATGAAGAGGTGGAGTCTGCAGTTGATGGTTATTTTAAGGAGTTTGATAATTTTTACTACAAACAGGATGTAGAAGCTGTTGAATATCTTTATATATATAATTCTACTGTACGGGCGTTGTCAGTGAACTCCTCCTAAACGGCTGGACCGCTTTGCATAAATTTTTGTATATGCGTCTGGGTGGTGCCCGGGATGGTTTAGATTTACAATTCGGTCAAATTGGACAAAGGGGCGTTGTATCTCCCATACAAGCAAAAAATTAAAAATCAATTATTTCTGCTCCTGCTTACGGTATTTGAACAAAATTTGGTGCGTAGGTTTGGTGTACATATCTTACGTGCTACTGCAAATATGGGCGGGATTGGACAATGGGGCGTGGTACCTCCCATACAAACCATAAATTAAATATCCAATGTTTCTGCTCCTGTTTACGGTATTTGAACAAAATTTAATACATCGGTTTGGTGTACATATCTTAAGTGCTGCTGCAAATATGGGCGGGATTGGACAATGGGGAGTGGTACCTCCTATACAAACCACAAATTAAAAAGCAATTATTTCTACTGCTGCTAATGAAACATTTCCAATAAAAATAAAATTTGAAGGCAAAGCAACGTTTGGCGGGTCGGCTAGTCGCTAAAAAAATTGTATCGGGCTAAAAGGAGGTTACGTTGAAAAAGAAAGAAATTTTTTCCCAACTTTTTTGTGTTTTCTTTGTTAGGTCTGCTGGTTTTTATGGGGCGATGAAGTTATAGAATTTCACAGAATGTTCTAACATTACGATTGATCCGCTTGTTTGTGAAAAGGGATCATCACCACATCATACATTAGTGTAATTAATTTACCGCATAATGTAAATTTAAATTAACCATTACAAATTTCACATCATGCAGCAGTAAAAGGGGAAAATTTTTATTCTCAAAACCAAAAAATGACGAATGAAAGACAAATTAACATTACTTTCAAGTTTAATTGAAATGATCCCTTTTCCTCCTCTAAGGTTTTATTCATTAAATTTGCCCATTAACCTCTTTGCATTCCTTTGGGAAAACACGAGTTATCAAGATCCTTTTGGGTACACTTTGAATTTCTTCCATTCAACTAGAAATGCGTAGAAATCGTGAGAATTTTAACGCTGCTACGTCATCAAACAATAAAACGTAATTTTTTCTAAAATTTCATTTTTTTAACATTAGGAAAAGGGCAACAAACTGAATTTCAAAAGATGCGTATAAAGGCAATGGAAGGAATAAACGCAAATATGCCTTTGGCATTAGCTATTCAATTGTATTATCCTTCGCAAGGAAACTCCACATTCTCGTCATGTGTTTCGCTTCATCCGTTGTGAACGTGTTGATGCCTGAATAAGTATTGAAGCAACAAGGGGTTTCTGCCCTGAAAGATAGAGATGAATGCGTCATTTCTCTTAAGGGATGGATAAAGAATTAAGCTTGTATTCGGTGAATGAGAAATTAATAACTATTTCTGATGTAACGGCAGGGTGGCCGATGAATATTGCTACTTTAAGTAACTTAAAGTAATTATTTGTTCTTCATTCAGAAAATACTCGAGTAAAAATGAATCCACCATTTTGCTGGTGACCATTTTTGACACGAGCTGAAACAATACTGAGTCAAGCAATCGCAAAACTGTCTGAGTAATTTTTTGAGTACGAAATCATATCTTTCTAATGCCATCTAGCGTAAGCACATCGCACTTATCGCATCAGGACCATAAAGAGTATTCACATTTTCAGCCGCCTAATTAGGGTTCTCACCTTTACAGAAATTAAATGCTATAAAATACGGCGTATTTTGCCTTTGATGGTGACCATTTTTAGCACGAGCTGAAACAATACTTAGTCAAGCAATCGCAAAACTGTCGGAGTAATTTTTTGAGTACGAAATCTTATCTTTCTAATGCCATCTAGCGTATGCAGATCGCACTTAAACAATGTGAGATACAGCTTACTAAAGCCATCTGTTGGAGTAATATAGGATTTCTTTTTATTACATACATTATACATTTTTATTAAGTTTTTTTTTTTTTTTTGTTTAATAAAAAAAAATAATTCACTCTCAGTGACGCCTACGTGACATTTTTGTTCATTACGGCTTAGGAAGATACAACGCGAATTACTTTAATTTAATGCAACGCTTTAAATCTTTAAAATTCTTTCGTTATGTTTTGTAAACTTCCTTATTGCATTAATTACATCTTGAGCTTGATGTAGTGGAGGATATTTGCGGCAATTCTGACATAATAGACTTGCCTACATGACAATTTGCACCACCTTGTTGAAACCACACGGAGTTGAAACGGATTCTCTTTCGGCGTAGTTTTGAAAAGAAACGGACTCCATAAAAGTCTTTAAGTAACATGTCGGTAGTTATATTCATGAGCCACCCTATACTTGAAACGTTTCGCTTATAGAGTTTAATATCTTAACATGTGTTGTTTGCTGGTACGAATACAATTGCAATGATATGCATATATATGAAAAGCAACGGAATTTTAAATGTATTGTAAATGTATGATGTCTAAATACGAGAGACAAGCGATAAGTTTGGTTTAATTTTTATTTTGTTTTAATTTCTAACATCCTGAAACATGTTACATAATACTATTGAGTATGCGTTGCATAATAATATTCAATATTTATATTTCAGTGTTGTCTGCAATATCTTCCACATGAGTGAATCGGAATTTTTACTTATCTTCGCAGTTTTGGGCTTGATATCACGTACAGCAGCTTAAAGCTGGAGCTGGAAAAGCAGTTAATTTTTGTTTTTTTTTCTTGTTTTTTTTGTTTTTTTTTATAACTTCCATCTTGAAGCAGGTACAATAAAGTTTCATACTACTGTTTAACAAAAATGCAATTTCCACAATATAGAGAAATTTGAGTTAAGTATTTTCCTTATGGAAAATCCAGTCATCACCGTGACTGGCTCCGTAATACCTACACAGACAGACAGTCTGGCATTATGAGAATATCATTTTCATTTTCTTAAATCGAAGTTTGCAAAAAACTTAATGAATGAACTAATGAATAAGTCATGAACTTAAATAAACAAAAAACAAAGTTCTAACACACAGGCCGAACCAAAAATAAGCAGGTGAGTTATTTAATAATTTAAAAATATTTAAAAACAAAATTCTTAAGAGCAGAAACGTTTCACCACATCTAACATACTATCATCGTTTATGATGCGAAAGTTGAAAGATTTAAAATTTTTGCGTACAAAATTTTCCTGAAAACCCCAAAACATACTGAACTTGTTACAACATTCGATTTCCCCCCCAAAATCATTGTATTCCTTATAATCGCAATATGTGTTTTAAATCCTAAACGTTATTTCTCATTTTTTATGTACGATATTTAAGGGATGTTTTCTCACATCCTCCAATGTTTCCTTCATTGTGTCACATAAATTGTAGTCAAACGAATTGAATTGAAGTTGAAATTATTACGCACATTCTCAGCAAGAAAATGACGCAATAAATTTGTCTTCATACAAATTTGATGTTAGGTAAATGATGTACGAATACACTTCGTTTTATTTCAGAATATGGATAATATTTAATAAAAACATTGAAGGTTTAGTAGTTTAGTTAAGCTATAAATATATATATATATATATATATATATATGTTTCGTTAAATATCCTGGTAGAGTTCGCAGAAAATTCCAGAAATAATTTGAACCTTTTATTAAAAAACAAAAATCATCCTATCTTTACAAAACGGCATTTGGTTGGAGTTACCTAACGCATTATAAGAGGTACCTGGTGTCATATTGCAAAATTTCGAGCCCTTTTTGGTCAGAATTTGCCGTTTCTTTTCCCAGTCGTTCTTTTTTTTGCAGTTGTGGTTGCAAAAAATTGCAAATGATTGTCATTCTTGTGCAGATTTTTTGCAAAACAAGTTATGAATTGTGAAGATTGAGTGAAGGCTTTTGTTTCAGTCCACTGCAAAAAAAAAAAGATATCTGTTGTGCTGTTGTTTTCTTCTTTTTCTTCTTTGCATAAAACTTCCGGTTTACGATATTTGTGTTGTTTTCGCTTCATCGTAACTGAATATGATTGCAACACTCAGAAATATCTGATTGTTGCAGATGCTCTTGCTAAAAAAAAATGTTAAATGTTTATGTAGCAATTAGACAGCACGGAAGCCCAAATCAACTAAAAATATTGAGTGATTTCTTTCTTAAGCGTTGCATTTCAACTTTTTACAAACACTGAAAAATTAAAAAAAAAATGGAAAATTTTTATTTGAATCGATACACCAATTCTTATCTTTGAGTTTGCATACCTTAACCCGAAGGAATGAATGCATACATATATCGTATATGATTTGATAGGGCAAAAATATAATAATAAATGTAAGTTCCAATATCTGTTGATCAAATGTGTTTCATGACTTTTTAAGACAATTGGGTGATGTCCGCCTGTCTAATTTCCAAATGTAACATTTTTTTTTTATTTTTTTTTTTTCACTATTATCAATACAAAGTAAAAATATATAACATTTTATTATTAACATAGTTTGAGATCCTACATATATGTAGGGTGTCCCAACAAAAACGCAAGATTTAAATTTGTCGCCATTCGAAGTGTCATTGTTTGACATTTGAATAATTGTTATTTTTTGCTAGTAGAAGGTATGAGGTTAGTAAAAATGGAGCGCTACACGAATGAACAACGCATTTTCATTGTGAAATTGTTTTACCAAAATGGTGAAAGTTTTGCGGCTACAGTTCGCAAATTGCGATCACTTTGGGATCACAATAATGCTCCAAAAGAGTCAACTGTAAAGAGATTAATGGATAAATTTGTCAAAACCGGGTCTGTTAGTGATGTAAAGACAACAACGCGGCTTCGACCAGGTCGATCGACGGAAAATGTCGCAGCTGTACGTGATGATGTCGCTCAAACTCCATCCACCGAGCTCAGCAAATTGGTGTCTCCAAATCCACTATGCAGCGAACTTTGACGAAAGATTTCCATCTTCATGCATACAAAGTTCAATTGACTCAGAAACTGAAGCCAGCTGACCATGGACAGCGAAGGGAGTTCGTTAATTGGGTATTGGAGAGACAACATGAAAGTGCTGATTTTGCCGATAAAATCATCTTCAGTGACGAGGCCCATTTCCATCTTGATGACTTCGTCAATAGGCAGAATTGTCGCATTTGGGCTGAGGAAACTCATCGAGTGATTCACGAGAATCAAATGCATCCTCAACGTGTCACTGTGTGGGGTGGATTTTGGGCTGGAGGAATCATTGGATTTTTTTTTATGAAAATGAGGCATGTCAATCGTTCGGTATCGTGAAATGATAACCAGTTTTTTCGTGCCTAGAATTGAAGAAATGAATGTGGAGGGCATGTGGTTTCAACAAGACGGCGCCACATGCCAGAGAAACAATTCAATTGCTACATCAGTCATTTAAATCTTGTGTTCTTGTTGGGACACCCTTTAATTTAGTACTCTTTTAAGTTGGTGTATGATTGAGTGATCTTTTCTAAAACCAAATTGTTCTTTATTTATGACACCATTAGATTTTGAGTAATCAAGTGTTCTGATCTGTATTATTTTCTCAAATACTTTGGCGAGTCGGCATAAAATGCTTATTGGTCTGCAGCTGCTCGCCTGTTTTGCGTCTTTTCCACTTTTCAAAATTTCAACTACTTTCGCTTTTTTAAATTGTTTGGGGAAATATCCGTTACTTAGGCACCAATTAAAAATTAAAGCTAGTTTAATGAAGAATATATCTTAATATATATAATATATAATACGAGTATATCTTAAAACTTGGCGCAGCCCAATACCTTGGCTGATGTTAGCCGAAGACTGTTAATAAACTGAACGATTTTCCGAAATACAGTTGTTTTCTATAACCGCTTATTAGTAGGCTAACCATTGTATTGCTTTAGAATGTCCGGCAAAGTTTGAAAAAAAATTAGCCACGCCCCTTTTTTACCTTGCATAGAAATGAAAGGTTTAATCCATTAACGCTTAGGTTTATATATTAGTTATTGCTGAGTTGTGCAAAATTTTATGAAAGTTGATACGCGTCAAACGTAACCGACAGTGGTGCGATGGTTAGTACATGCGACAATCGTTCGCATGATCGTCGGTTCAATTCCTGATACCACCACCTATTATTTGAGCGGCGGACGCGTCCATATATCTGGCAAACACTTCTGGTAGTCGATTAAACAAGACAACAAGCTTAATAAATGCTTCTCATACTGTGACATTCATATTCGTCGTTGAGTGAGTTTAAAACCAGGATGCTTTTAAGTTCACTGAATGTTAGAACCTCTCTCATACGACATTCCTATCATACAAATTGGCCAATTTTACGAACTTTAGTCTTTCCTCCTAGATTTTTGCCCATTACACAAAATTGATAATTAACCACAAAACTGGAAAGCAACTTTGCGTAACCATGCCCTTCCTGGTACCTTCCAAAAAAAAAGATCGATTTAAATCGTATATTTTTACATACATTTTTCATATGCGATCAAAACTCCGCTGCCAGGACCAGGCTTTTGAAGTACCCATACTATCGAAACTGCATGTGACGAGAGGGTGATTAGAGAAGAAGTGCAGAAGGCCTAAGCGCTTGGAATTATTTTCTTTGTGCAGCGTATAACAGGTAAGCATGTCTATTTCTAGTCGCCACTTAAGTAAATAAGTAAGTATTTTTAGGTTCATATTTTGTAAGCAGTTGCACTGAATTCAGTCAAATCTACCACGTATCACATTTAACAAAGTTTTGAGAATTAAATTGGATTGTATCGTCACACCCCTTCTGGGTACCTCCTATACAAATTGACCGATTTATTGAAAAAATTTTCCCTCCAATCCTTAACTCGTAGATTGCAGTTGCATAAATTGTTTGTAAAATGTTTTGCATTATAATTGAGAAAAATTGATGGGATAACCATGATCTCTCTGGCAGCTATTATAAAAATTACCTAATTTAATTCATATTTTAATAGGTTTAATAACTTTAAATGCAATATAATTTTATAAACATTAGCATCCACGGCTTTGTAATTTCTTTTTCTATGCTGTCATCCAGATCTGGTAATTTTTTTAAGTGTTCTCTCCAAAATTGCAAATCGTTTTCACATTAAATTTTCATTTTTCTCATCTATACCTACAACTTTCTATACCACGTTCTTCCGGCCGTTACACTATTTTAGCGGTAAACAGTGTACTATTGTCCTAAAATACACAGGGATAATTAAAAAAAAAAAAAAAAAAAAAAAAAAAAAACCAAGCAAGCGTATTTTTAAAATTTAAAATTTTTCTTTTGTTTATTTAACAGACACGCAACGAATTGTTGATGTTTTTTATTTTTAAATTTATTTTGATTTACTTTTTGCAGTCTTTTATAAAATTGTATAACAAAACTCCATATTTAAAACTCAATATCTTCTGAATAATTGCTTTTGGATAAAAAGGATGGACTGCCTCTCATTTTTTCACCCTTTAGAGCTTCCTCATGCTACTTGTTTCAGTTGGATGCTGCGCTGTCACGTACATGTAGCATCCGTTTCTTCCGACACTGTGCGACATTCTTCATCTTAGTACTACGTTCTTTTCACCAGAAAAAAAATTTCACGAGACATTGTTTACTCGTGAAATATTTTGTGGCATTGCCAGCTTTTCTTGAATTGATTTCAAACACTGAAATCGGAACAGCTGATGTTTTACATCATAATATGTTCGATTATATATTTGTAAAATTTTTAAATTGCGCCATTTTTATTACTATTTTATTTTTCAAGTTTACAAATATTTTATCGAAAATAAATTGTAAATTTAATTTATCGAAAATAAGTTGTAAATTTGTATTATACTGAGTCCAGTGTTGGAAATCTACGAAAAAAATTAGGCATTGCTACTTAAGAAAATGTACATTGCAAAAAAACATAGTACTGTCTGGCGGAAAATGTAATTTCAAATTCCATCACCATTCTTTTTATATAGAGTTTCGTCGTGAAAAGTCACCAGAGTACCAGCCTTTACCAGGGATGATTTGACGCTGGTTTTTGTACCTAAGTATGAACTAGAAGAGAGATTGGGCTACAGTAGACTGTAGCTATTTCGGGGATATGAAGCTTACCATTGTCTGGCTTGACTTGGGTTTGGTTATGTAGGTCTTTTGCTCTGATCAATCCCGTTCATTCCTTAGCTGCAACCAGGTTGTGATCCGATTATATGCTAGCACCGCGTATCACTGATAGGTCCATGGTACAATAATCTTGCCTTCAATCTATTACATTTCGTAATATTCGAAGTCTTTCGCCCCAATCTTATTAAAAAGTCCTAAACCAGTGTTGTATTGCTTTAAACGATGACCTGCTACAAACATTTGAATACTTTATTCGGATTCAGAATTAAAAAATCTACGTATTTTTTAAATTACGTTTAATTTGTTTCTCAGGATTGTGAATATTGAGCTCAGACTGTACGTGTGTTGATATCTTGCACATACACTTGAAAAGTATTTCAAATTCTTTCCCTATTCACGATAATTAAAACGGAAATCTTTTTGTACATTTTAAACATCCTTTGTGTATTACCTTGAAAAGCAATATAGTAAACTACAATTCTTTGAATGTGATCCTTCTTTAGAAATGCCTGAAAACAACAATAGATACTTGTTGCCCTTAATGTAGTTATTATATATCTGTCGAGAGCCAAATAAGGGCGGTAAATGAAAAGAGAATATTATTTTTTAAAAGGAGAATACAATGAGAGATTATTAATTTTCCTTTTATGATCATTTTAAAAACGCATTAGAATTCAAAGAGGCGATTGTAATAAGAACTGAGATGAATAGGGAAATATGTTGCGTATTTCAGTGGCGGAAAGGCTATTAATCATTGTGCAAATACACCTAAAATTCCGAAGGATTCTGTAAGATTTTGTTAGTTTGCAAAAGATTTCAGGAGCAGATGTTTGTTAGAAATGAAAGAGAATACTGTTTTTCTTTATCCTCTAAGGAGAAAGATTTCTCGGTTACTAGTATTCATCATTTATTTGCGTTTTTTTTTCGTAGCGGCAAATAGACTGGATGTCCTTGCATTTTCGTTTGCGTTTAATTACTTTTAAATAGATAAAATTCATTTTCAATTTGTTATAATTTGAGAATATTCAAATCTCGAACATTTGCTTTCATCCCTGTTACAGGATAATTGTTTAAAGATTTTCTCACAGATTTGTTTGTTGAGTGATAAATTTTATTTGAATTCCTCCATGCTAGAATGTAAATTGAAATGATTGATGAAATAATGATTTTTCATCATTGCTTTTGATAGATGACAGATATTTTTGAGTTCATCTTATACCAGTTAACACATAACAAATTTATTTTCACAGGTTACTCACCTTTCATTTTTCATGCTTATGAAAATTGTTACACATTATGCGCTTAATGAATTTAATTTTGAGAATGAAAACGGACTGGATTGCCACGCTAATTCTGATATCTCTCGTACAAATTGACCGATTTATCGGTTATTTTACATTTAAATATCGTCAATTGCATTAAATTGAAATGCTTTGTAAAATGTAAAAAAAATCGACCAGATAACCACACCCTTTCTGGTAGCTCCCATATAAATCACCTGATTAAACCCATATTTTCCTAGATTTATATATTTCATTGAATTGTGCTAAATTCCGAATAACTTAGCAAGTATCAGGTTTTTATTAAACTTATTTCAACGAATGAAAATGGTCTACACTGCCGGTGCGAATACAAAAAACTGGTTCCTTATTTTCCTCTTACATATTACTCAGTATTAGAATTTTATATTAGAATTTTGTTCAACTTAATAATTTTTCATAATTTTTATGATTTCTAATGAATTTACTTGTCAATTTATGTTGCAAATTGCACAACTAAATTTTCATCAAGACACAACTGATTCGAATCTGTAGTATTTTTTCTAATGTCTGATATCGAATGTTAAGTTGTTATTAAAGATATTTGTATTAATCTGCATAGGGGTATACACTAAATAGTTAAAATATCGATTTATTCGACGTTTTGCTGTCTTTAACACAGCTGTCTATACTATCGTATAGAAAGTATGTATAAAGATTTATTGACCATTTATTTAGTTGCTTACCTTATGTGTACATCCAATAATTTAAGATCAGTGGTCGTGGGTTCGAGTCTCGACACAATAATCAAGTCTTTCTTTGATTAGCGATCGCCTCCATATACATATTTAAGGAAGAATTCGATTAGTCGGGTTATCGATAAGTCTCGAAATGGTTTATCAAACTGATGATCGGAAAGAGATTATATTTATACACAAGAGAAAACCATTCTCTAATGTTGCTAGAAAATTTCTTCTCCATTATAATTCCGACTAGTAGATAGAAAGTCTGAACACTCAACATTGCCAGAGCAGAATTTTACACAATTTTAAATACGCTTTCTTCCTTGGTATTTATCTTTTTTGTATTTATCCTGATACATTCTTCCAATATCATCGACATTACACAAAAATCATTTGCGTTTTAGTGTTAGAAAATATCTATAAAGATTGGTACAAATTGGTTTTTTTATGGCAACACTGTCACCCAACTCATTTTTGTTTTCTTTGCAGCTGCCGGGTTTATAACAACACTCTGTGAGGAAACGTTTTTTGTTCTTTGTAAATATAATCTCTTTGGGCAGGGGTCCTCAAATAATTTCGGAAATAATCATCTCATGATAGAGAGTATTTAAAAAGTAGAATTTCTGTCTCCCTTTACTATTTCAAAACCGTCGATCTGGCAAGGCTGCCAGCTGTTAAATACCGCCCGAAATGTGCGAAAAAGTGATTGAAAACAACCTCAAAAGGATCCACAACTGCAACCAATCCAGAGGCGGTCATTTAAATGACATTGTATTTCATATTGGCAAGATCCAAACATTATATGGAAATGAAAGTTTCATCGAAATCATAGCTTTATGTGTGTTTTACTTGACATTACTTTTGAAACCGAAAAACGGATAACCCTTATTAACAAAATGAAAACCTGTCCTGAAAACTGAGGATAATCTTTGAATTACACGACGCGAACATTTTTATTTATGAGAAAAAAAATACTGACTGGACATTTGTAGCTAATTGAAGAAAAATTGTGTTCACCGAAATTAATGCTGCCTTAGTAGTAAATGAAGCTAACTTTATCATTCAACTCTCATCCAATATAATAATTGATAAAAAAAGGTTATAATAAATTACGCACAACTCATTTAGAAAGCTCTATTTTGTCATTTACATCTTATCAACTATACGAGTACATAGAATTAATGTACTATAAAACACCAACATCCTTTAACCTTCGCAATAAACATGTCCCTTTCACCACGTTACAAGAGGCTCAGCATATCCTTGGAGCATATCTTCAGTCACACAGCTTCGATGTAACATCTGTTGCATATGTTGGGAGAAATTTGTGTCGGTTCAGGCTTTTGTCCAAAAAAGAAAAAAATATAAAGAGATATGGTTTATTCAAATCATTAAATTTTTACCTTAATTTCCGTTTCTACTTCATTGTTTTTACTTTTTTTTTTTTGTTTGTGATTGTCAGCATCTCATTTTCTCTCTTTCATGGAGACTTTTGAACAGCTTTTTTGAATGTCATGATTGTAATTTCCTGTAAGGGAAAAAGTATCCACAGCAGCAACATATGTTTTATTGTTTCCTAACAAAACCAACGAAAAAGATAAACAACAAGAACTGATGATCTTTAAAACAGGAGTGGGATGAGTTCTTTCGGTGGACAACACCGACAGTGAAACCATTTAAGATTGAAGTCAGTTTAATAGAGCTTAAATACAAATCAAACTGAAAATTAGTGAATTTTCGATGGATGCACTTTTTTAAATGAAAAGACAGCAGGAGAAGAAAAACATTCTGCTAAAATAATACCGGAAACTGATCATTTAAAAAGCCCGCTTAAAGTGATTGCCAAAATTCAGTGACTGACTCTAAGTCAATGCAACAGTCCTCTTTACTGACGAGGATTTTGTATGCTATCTATTATTTAGCTTGTTTGCAGCTCTCGACTTTATCAGTTTATCTGAAGTGTGTTTTGCTGTATTCACAATGGATAGAAATATCGAACAAAGAATTTGTGGCAAATTTTGTATTGGAAATAGAATTTCGTGTGCCGAACCACTGAAAATATTGCTGAAAGTTTACGATAAGTCGACCTTATCAAAAATACGTGGATATAAGTGGTACAGTGCCTTTAAAAACGGTCGATCCTGCTCTGGTCAACGTTCTCAACTGGAGCTAACATCGATAGAGTAGGAGAAATGGTGATGGGAAATCGTCAATGTTGATGGTTTTCTTTGATTATCGCGGTGTTGTGCACTCGGAATTCTTGTTAGGATGTCAGACGGTAAATAAAGAATATTATCTGAGCATCATGCGGGATTTAAGAGAGCAAATTCGTTTAAAAAAATCTCAACAAATGCTCAACAAATATTATCGAACAACCACCATATCCACCTAACATGTCTCCGGCCTTCTCGTTAAGAACTGAAGTCTTTTCCGGAAAATGTGTTTGAAATTGAATTTGATGATTGAATTAATCGTTGGCATAAGTGCGCTATTTCGGAAGAGGTCAATTTTGAAATCGATGCAATAACTTTCGGTTAATAATAAATTGTGTATTTTTATTGCCTAATTTCCGGTACTATCTTTTCTTCCAGTTGGTAAAGTTATATAAATTATTTGGACCACTAAAGGACTGTTATGCAGAAGTGAAATGCCCTTGAATTAATTTTGCAATAGTCGAAAAACAAGCAAGGGTTCTTATAAAATGGGTTCAAATAGGGTCTAACTAAAATGGGTCCAATTTTTTTTTATTAAAATTAACAAAAAAATTCTTTTTTCATTTTTGTATGTAAAAGAAGTTAAATAAAAAGCCTACAAAATTTAAATATCGTTTTTCATTTTTTTATTGTAAAAAAAATCCTGAAAATACCCTAAATTTTCGAGCTCTAGACCACCGGGACCCCTTAAGTCATTTTTGTTAGTAAGCACAGATATGAATTGTAGAGAATTTCGTATTTTTGTAAAATTATTTGCTCTGCTGCGGATTTTGGGTCAAGAACGTTTGGACCGAAAGAATTGTGGGAAGAGTAATAAATTAAAAATTGCTTATAGGCTATTTTAAATTCTTGAATTTGCGTTTAGAAAATCGTTAATAAACTTATTTTTTTTTATATTTATTTTTATTTTAATTCTTATTCTTTTTTTATTTTTATTTTTGTTTTTATTTTTATTTCTATTTTTATTTTTATTTTTTTCTTATTTCTATTTTTATTTTTATTTTTATTTTTGCTTTTATTTTTATTCTCATTCTTATTTTTATTTTTATTTTTTATTTTTATTCTTGGTTTTATTTTTATTTTAATTTTTATTTTTATTCTTGTTTTTATTTTTTTATTTATTTTTATTTTTTTTATTTTTATTCTTGTTTTTGTTTTAATTTTTATTCTTGTTTTTATTTTTATTTTTATTTGGTTTAGCACGACCAAATTGATTACGCAGGCCGACATTTTGCGACAAAAGTTCAAAGTTTTACAATTCAATTGTTAAAAAATTGTGATAATGATTATTATAATAATAGTAATGATAGTATGATTGTAATGCAATAAAATTGCTATGATCATTTTAGCCAGTACGTACTGTATAAGTATATCCGTTACATCACAACGATTTGTGCTCGGCTGTAGGGCATCCCGAATATCTAAAATTTTGAAAATCTTTTGTTTTACAAGATGAAAAAAAATATAAAAAAAAATCTCAAATCGTGGGAGCATTTTAACGAATATCGCTGAATAAAAGGACGACAACGTTTTTTTTTCCAAGATCTTGCGATTCTTATTGCGATTCTGTCGCTTTCTCATTCGATATGAAAGAAATAAGTTTCTTTACCATTTTTACTGTTGTTGTCGTCGAATAACGAAAAATAAGACAAAACCGAGAATTATAATAATGCGTAATGCACCGGCGAAACACACCTGTCGCAAAATTTATGTATCATCATCAGCACCATTGTCCACCCGTCCGTCCGGGTGTCCGTCTACTGGGTTTTGCTACGCGCAACACATTGCGTGGAGTGAAAACCGAGTCAGTTGCATGATGGGCTTCCACTTTTTTTCGGGGGTTTCAGACAATTTTGGGAGGCTGCAAACTGAACCTGAGACCGACATTCATGGACACAATGCGCTCATATTTAAGCGCTTAAAAGCTCCAAGTAACACACACACACACACAGCAGCCACTGTAAGCATCGCTGCTGTTTATGAGGCCACAAAACAAAAACAGACTCCTTCACATCCGTTTTCTGAAAATAAACTTCAGACAAAACAATGCCATAATCATGATTGGAGCATCCACCGATGGTTGTTGGTGTTGTTAGGCCGGTTGGTTGGTTTTTCTTTTATTTTGTTGCTGTGGATTTTTGGGTTGGAAGCAAATGTTTGTGCAACAACCGCAGCTGCCAATTGTAACATGTGTATACGAGTATGTGCTAAGACGCTTCTGCTGCTTCTTCTTCTTCTTGTTTTGTCGTCATTGAACGCTGCACAGAGCTCCAATATATTAATGGTGATGATGATGATAATAATGAAGATCCCATCAGCTCCAAATATATTCCTACTCCAAGCTTTAATTTGTACATGATGTGCCAGTGTTTTCGGCAGAGTGACGGGGTTAATTTACAAAAACAAAAAAAAAAAAACTTTCCTACTCGTACACATGTTGTCTTTTTTGCGCAAAACCATCCACCGTTGGGGTAGCCCACATCGCCACGATCTTAGTAGTAAGTAAAGGAAAGTACTTAAATGTTCCCGTAATGATGGTGTCGTATTCATTGTAAGATTTCTTTTATTTTCACATTATTTGAAGGATTTTGATTTAATAAATGTTCGGAGGATGACCATAAACTTGGAACCTTCCATTGCATACACGTGAGTTTGTGAGAATTTTACCGTGAGAAAGAAAAAAAGGATTGTTTCAAACCAAAGAACGCAAATTGATTTGGAGAATCTTAAATATAGACGGTCCATACACGATTTTTGTTTTTTTTTTTATTTTGTAAAAAACTAGGAACTCAATTATGTTGAAAACAGATTACTATTAAATTGAAATCGGTACTAAATCATATCGTATGTAATGCATAAACTTTGTGCTCCAACATCCGAATATGGTTTCCAAATTACTCAACATTTTTAAGAAATTTGAATGTAAATTTGCAGAAGCGCTATTTTAAAACGGGCTAATTCTACCTGACTTCACTTGGGTTGACTTAAGCTTCTCATGACTTTCGTTCTTATGGCATGAATTCCCTGGCAATGTCATTGTAATCAGTAATCTCGCAAGATTACTTCGTGTGTCGGTCCTGCAAAACTCAACAACATTTTTATACCACAGCAAATTTTGTATAAGTAACGCAAGGGGGCCCTAAAACTAGCCAACTTGACGTATAGATGGTGCCAGTAATTTGAAAAAATTATTTTGTTGAAAAGTGGCAGCCCTACAAAACATATGTTTTAAGTGTCAAAGCGCCACGTTGTTTAGTATTTTTATTTGAACCATCAAAAGCAAAGGATCTCAGTGAATTTCTAATTCGATATTTTCATTTGGAATGTCTTAATCCAATCAATATTAAGGCCCAACTATAGGTAGATTCTACTCTTCTTCTGGGGGAGTCTGCTCTTTCGTTTACGACTGTAAAATATTGGGTAGCAGAGTTTAAACGATGCCGTGCGAGTTGCCAAGACGAACACCGTTGTGGTCGACCAATTCAGGTGTCCACGCCAGACATGGTTAAGAAAATCCACAAAATGGTGTTGGATGATCGTCCGCTGAAAGTGCATGAGCTATCTGAAATGATAAGCATTTCAAAAAGTCCTACACATCTTATATTGACTGAAGATTTGAAGATGAGAAAGCTGTGCGCAAGATGGGTGCCGCGCTTGCTTTCAATACAACAAAAACAGCGCCGTGAAAATAAAGCCAAATATTTTCGTCGATTTATAACCATGGATGAGACATGTCACACCTGAGACAAAGGAACAGTCAACGTAGAGGAATGGAATAGGAGAATCGAGTCCAAAGAAGACGGCGAAGACTGATTCGTCTGCAGACAAAGTCATAGCATTAGTTTTTTGGAATGTGCATAAGATTATTTTTATTGATTATCTTCAGAAAGGAAAAACCATTAACGGCAAATATTATTATATGATAATTTATTACAGCGTTTAAAAAAAATAATGCATTTGTCGAAAAGAAAGTGTTGTTTTATCAACACAAGCTTCCAGTTCACATCTCCACTATTGCGATGGCCAGAATTAATGAATTAAAGTTCGAGTTGCTTCATCAAGCACCTTATTCGACAGATTTAGCTCCCTCGGACTATTTTCTATTTCCAAATTTGGAAAAATGATTCTGTGGTAAAAGGTTTGCCAACAATGAAGTAGTGGAGTCTGCGGATGATGGCTGAAAAAAGTGTAACGAGCTAAAAGGGGATTACATATACGTCAGCTAGTTTTAGGACCACTCTCGCACTTAAGTTACGACTAGAATAGACATACTTATCGATTATACACCGCAAGTAGAAAATAGTTTCGAGCGTTTCGATCTTCAGAGCTCCTCCTCCAATTCGTCACACAAAGTTCGGATAGTGTTTCAAAAGTTTGGTCCTTCCACCGGAGTTTCGGTCATTCACTTCTGCACCACTCATCGAGTTCGTTGTTGAAAACTTTTCATGCAACATGGCCCAGCCAAAGCAATTGCTATAAATAGATGCGCTGACCCCGTCGATGCCAGTATGACACTCATACAGCCCATTGATAACGCAACGCCAATGGTTCCCGTCAACAAGAGAGCAAGAATATCCGAAAAATTAAAATACGACAAATCGACTCAGAATTCAGCTCATCGAACGTACTCAAATTTGCCTTACACTTTATTAAATTCAGTATAACTGTTTGACAGATATGAAACTAGGTTTGGATGATACCAGAAGGGGCGTGAATTTTGGCCGATTTTGCTCAAGTTTTGTAGAGAGTTACCAATCAATCCAATTGGCAAAAATCAAGGCTACTGCAATCTATTAATTAGAAATCACAGAGGAAAGATTAAATGTTGGGAAAACATATTTGGTCAAAAGATACTTGATACTTGATACTCTAAACGCTTCTTCGGGTAAAGGTATAGTTAAAGTGATGACTTACATAAAAAAAAAATATGTTCTCTTTCATCCCATGGACGAAATACGAGAGGAGTTCTCACATTCAGTGAGCCTATACGTATTCTATTTTTAGACTCAATCAACGACAGACGCTTATACGAACCATCGCGCCACACGGTTTTAATGCAAACTTTCGCATACTCGTATATATCAATTTGCCCAGATGTCAAAAAAATTAATTTATAATTATAGTAATTTTTCAAAACAATGCTTTTTGAAAAAAATGCAGGGTGGCGCACCATCTTTTTCTTCTTAGGTGGCGACTGGAATACACATCCTTATCTATTGTACGCCGCCCGTAGAAAATAATTTCAAGCGCTTCGATCTTCTGCGCTTCTCCTCCAATTCGTCACACCAAATTTCAGTAGTAATTCAAAAGCCTAGTCCTTCCAACGGAGTTTTGATCGCCCTCATCTGCTCCGTCCATCAAGTTCGTTATCGAAAACTTTCCGTGCCAGAGCATTTGGGTCTATCAGCACAACATGCCCCAGCCAACGCAATCGCTGTATATTAATGTGTTTGACTACGCCGATGTCGGCATATAGTTCTTACATTTCATTTTTCATGTGACGCTGATACTCTCCGTTAACGATGATGGGTCCATATATTTTCCTGAGTATTTTCCTCTCGAAAACTGCCAGTGCTGATTCATCCGCTTGACATAGGAATTGCCCCAATTAATGTTTTAATGGACTGCTTCAATTCAGTTAAATTCCTTGCTTTCCTTTTGTACACCTCTTGCTTGACATAACTCCATAAAAAAGTCTGGTGCAGTCAGATCAGGTGAGCTAGCGGAAAGTGGAGTTTCTAAACATTAATTTGTTTGGGAACTTTCGTGGAAGGTGGTTATGTGTGCAGTTGCTTCATGTTGCTGGAACCAAATGCTGTTAAAACGGATACGTCTTTAGCGCAGTTCTGGGCAAAAAAATAACATTTTCAACATCTCAAAATAACAGTCCCCATTGGCAGTTACTGTTACACCGTAGCAGAATTCGTGAGCCACCCTGTATGCCAAGTACATTCGAAAAGCATTTGGATTTATAG
>JAHXMU010000503.1:296124-306885 GCA_019455685.1 Philornis downsi
AAACCATACAAACGTTCAACGTTCAGTATCGTTATGAGTATTTAACTCGTGCCTTAAGCCATTTTATGATTCCGGTTCATTACATTTCTGGGGAAACGAAAAAAAAAAATGTTGGCTGCCACAAACACCAAAATTGCAACATCATGTTAAAGGTTTTGTAGGACGAGTTGGAGAAAACCGCACATCAGGACGACTCAAACATACGAGTATAACAAATAAACATCGACAGATGATCGGCAGGACTGACGTGCGGACTGCCGGTCGTTTAGATATGATAATTAACTCCTCGTCTATATAACACGCTCTTAGTCTGCTTCACGCAGATGCAACTAAACTTTCAAAACAAAATTGCCGCCGCCGCTGCCGCATTGGGCATGTGTTACAGTTGATACACACGTAGCGCATACGCACGGCTACAATTCTTGAGGATTATTTTTTAGAATGATCTTCAAAAGGTGTCAGTGTTCTTGAAACCAACCAAACAAAAATCATTAACAAAAAATCAACGACAAAATCATCAGGGAAATGACGACTGTGCGGTTTCTAAAAAGTTTGAAAATAAAAAATTAAATTATACTGGAGTTAAGTATAATTTAAGAAATTCTATCTGGAATTCAAAATTTGAGACAAATTTTTCTCAAACCACTAAATAACTAGTTTATTGTCAATAAATTTCTATATTAAAACACAATAAAATAGGTAACATTATAGCATTTTGAAATTTTCTGCTTAAAAATTATAGAAATCCCACTGATTTTTTCTAAATCGGCCAATTTGCATATGTGGCATCTCAGAACTAGGTTTACTAAATGTCCGAAGCATGCTAAATTATACTGAGTTTAGTGCAGCTGAAAAACTGAGATTAAAATGTAATACAATTGACAAATTTTAAGTAATTGCATTTTACAAATTAGGGATTCACACGGACAAATTAAGTTATGAACGAAGGAGTGTCGCAATGCCTATTATTTTTGTTGCCGGAATTTGCATTACCAATTTGATGTGTGTCAAATTTGGCTGAATTCTATAAGATTGCTTGGACGATATGAAGCTTAAATATATGTTAAGTCGGTCATTTGTATAGGAAGCGACAGAGGGGGCCGTTGTTGATCGATCGATTTTTCACAACTTGTACAAGGAATAAATCAACATATTTTTAGTTAACAGAAAACTGGACTACTGCAGACCTACTAATTACAAATTACAGAAAAAAAATTAAATTTCAGATAATCGGAATCTATGGAAGGTACCAAAAGCTTTTCCACTCATTTACATTTACTCTTTTTGGTACGACTAACAAAGAGAATAAATGTAAAAGAGTGCAAACGCAGCCGCTGTCTTTCGAGTAAATCTGTTACAGAGGCGATGGAAACGTACAGATCAATTATTTTTCTCTGGAGTGAAATTCGCTTGCTTCCAACGTTCGCTCAAGAGCCTAATTTTGTACCCTATAAATATTGTAGTCAACGCATGAAACTCCCCAAATTGTAAATTGTAAAATAAATTTCAAAAAATGGGTCAATTTATATGGGAGGTACCAGAAGTCCACGAGGGCTTAACGTGAGTCTCGCCGAGAAGGCCTTACCCACGGTGTGCGACACACTGGGCACATTACAATGCGATTGCCAACGCCCCCCTGGGATAACCAAGTAAAACTTGGGCTATCTAGGAAAAGGTGTTGACAAGTTTGGCACTACCGCATATTGTCAACCCTTTCATCGCTGCCAGGAGATACCAAATTGATTGTGCAGTATGGAACATAATCCCCATTGGCGGAGGTGAGGCCTATCTTACCACCACTGCTACTCTTTGGGTCTGTAGCACCCGGTTGCAATGCAACTCCACATTCGAGCACAAAGTCTCTACCAGCGATTTTGGTATCAACCACAAACCGCATGAGGCCCCCACTAGGGGTCCCACACCAAATGATCAGGCGGGAACTCAATCCAGAGGTTTCCTGATCTCCACGCTACCGGCCAAACTCACCGGTTGGAGCTGCATAGCAAAGCAAATAGCAAAGTTACTACCAAGTCGTGATCTATACACCATACTACACGAGATTGGTCGCCCTGGGGCAAAAGAGTACGGACTGCACATTTTTACATACTTGCAGGAACGGAGACCCCAGACAGATCGATACTACATTGCAAGGATGCAGTACCCTCACCGCTGGGAGGCGGGGAAAACTCCAAACCCCTTCCGTTCGGCGACGGTGAACGACAACCATGAGATATAGACATAGGGAAAACCCAATGCCTGTCCGTACCCTCCGAGAGATCAAAAAGATACAGATGACAGAGCACGAACCCGAGACCTGCCCGTGTGTATCCTTATCACCCCCGGCACTAGACAAAACCTCTTGTCAAACTCCGTAGACTATCTAACTCTGTAGACTATCTACTCCCAGTTTCAACCCCTTGCGGCGCAGTGACTGGTGCCCCCGCAAACGAGCACACAGCTGCCGACTTTCAAGCTGAATGGGATTGTGGGATCAGCATGATCCGAACAGTCCCGCAGCCCCTCAACCCCCAGGTCAGACTGCATTGAAAAGGTCAGCAGACCCACAATTACGTCGCAGTAGCCCTACGCCTAGTAAACGCTCTGGAAGCAAACGCCGTTGCTCTATCCAAAACACCCTGAGTAGAGAGCATATTGCTGACTATCCAGTCATCCCCTGACCTTGTTCTCCCTTATATCTGCATATAAGGGACATTCGCAGAAAACGTGCCGCCGGTCTTCGACTGGTGCACCACAGTTGCACGACTCGCGATCGGACATGGCTCTCTTATGCAGGAAGGCATTGAGTGACCCATGTCCCATCAGCAAGAAACCAAGACAGAGGTTAAAACCAAAGTCAGGGTTTCTTCCAAAGAACCTAACATCTGGTAAAAACCTAAAAGTAGCACGTGCGTTCTGACTCTCTTCCCAACGTGTTTGCCATCTCGACAAGATACATTCGTTCAAGAGCTCCCTATACTCATGCTCTCTATCCCGTCAATGGGCCAGTTCGTTCCCGTAAGTGCATACCCTTTCCTGGCCTTGAATTTCCTTGAACGGCGGATTACAACAAGATCCAACGACAACAACAGACTTCACCGATCCGTACCACACAGGGGAAGCGTAAGTTGCCATAGCAACAAACAGCCCCTGATAGACGATACGAACAGCTCACCTGCTAAGCCCCCAGTCACTCCTCAGTACTCGTCTAAGCTGGCCGACAGCGCTAATCAGCTTCCCTCTCAGCCTATCCAAATGAGGCAAAAAGTTCATTCGCTCTCCCAAGGCAACACCCAAGTGCTTCACCTCGGTGACGCACCTGAGCACAGACCCATCAGGCAAACGAACAAGAGATAATCTACCCCGCAAGAGCATCATGTTGGTCTTATCGATAGCAACATCTACGCCGACATGTTCTGACCATTGCCTAACTTCGTCATCATGGCCAGAACCATGGGAGGTACCAGAAAGAGCGCCGTCGATATAGTGCATTTACATATACATTTAAAATATTAGGCAGTAACAAGTATCCACTTATGGAGTCTAGTAGTCAGCCAGCCATGCAGACGAACATCCCTAAATCAGTTTAAAAAGTTATATAACATATTTGTTCGAAAGGTGTTCGTTTTTCAAACGCTCTCTTCAGAGTGTTATATTCTTGTATACACACATATATTAAATGATATATACTCGTACTTTCATTCCTTTGGGGTAAAGACGTAAAAAATCGTGTGTCTTTAACATAAAACTACCAGGAAGCACCTGAATAAACATTTTAAAATATGGTAGAGTGAGACATATATATGTCGGATAATAATAATAATGCGAATTCATCATAGAATGGTTTTGTTAAATTTAGGAGACCATTATATTAAGTTTATAGTTTGATCTCCGACAGTAACCTAAAATATGATTTGAGAAGCCATTTGATCACTTCTTGTAACAAACGATGATAAGCCACGTTCTTCTTGGGCATCATTATTATTATTAAATTAAAAAATTATTATTAAAGGTCATGACATTTTCTCTTACATGCCATGTAATATCAAAGTAAAGGATAACGACCGCATTAATGATCATGACAGCAATTGAACCTTTTCATTACACATGCTCACATTCATTATCAAAACGTGTTTACACATAAACCTCCCTAAATCACAATCAAAAACCTTTCCGGTAGCAGAAATTCGAAAAACGGAATTGCGTTTCTGAAAAGATAAAGATAAATTCCTTCCTTGAACCACCACCAGTTTTTGTCATTAGAAAACAGCCATATCATCACAGTAAACATACCGCTTTCAAGGACAACCAGAAAGGACAATAAAAAGGTGTGAATTATTCAAATATTTTCCAAGATTGGTTCTCATAAGGAAGAAAAAAGTAACATTAGAGAAAATTCAAAAGAAACAGGATTTAATCCCTGGGTTCTGTATTTAAAACTTAACAATAGTCGATCTGTTTAAAAAAAAAAAAAAAATGTTAGCTATTAATTAAACCTAAATGAAGGAGAACTTTAGATCAAGAAATGTTTATATATCGAGGTGATTACATTATGCACGGAGAATGAATTTTTCACAGCAGTAAAGTATTAGTTTTTGTAGTATTAGGTGCGCAAATATGTAGGTTCCCGCTGTTTGCCAATAGATGACGCCGTGCTAGTGCTAGTCATGAGCCAAGCTTAGGCATATAGTGAACATACCGCCTCGACACAGTAGTGATTTTCTTTTGACGTCATATTCTATTGGTTGTGTGAATATGTATGATTTTGTGGCAAATAATCGTCATATGCGGAAAGTATTGATTTTCTTCTTTCAATCGAAGAAAACGGCTCATCGAGAGCTCTAAAACATTTACGGAAATGTTGATTTAAGTGAAACAACGTGTCGAGATTGGTTCCGTTGCTTTAAATACGGTGATTTTGTTGTTGAAGACTGTTCGCATAAAGGAAGACGGAATACCTTCGAAGACTCTGAATTGGCGGCATGGCTTGATGGGGATCTGAGCCAAACACTGGTAGAGCTTGCTTCAGTATTAGGAGTTACCCGCGAAGCCATTTCCAAGCATTTGCATTCGTTGGAACGTTGCAAGGAACTTGGGTTCCTTATGAGCTGAAGACAAGGGTCGTTAATCTACGTTTTTTCGCCTGTGAACAACTGCTTCAACTACAAAAAAGGAAGGCGTTTCTTCATCGTATTGTAAAGGGTGACGAAAAATGATTTCATTACAGCAATCCAAAGAAAGGAAAGTCATGGAGGCTGCCCGGCCATGCTTCTACGTCGTCGCCTCGGCCGAATATTCACGCTACGAAGGTTATGCTCCGTATTTGGTAGGACCAGGTCGATGTTATAACTATCACTGTCGACTTCAATTAATGCGATTGAGCCGGGCTCTGCGCAAAAAATCCCCAGAATACGCGGAGAGGCACGAAAAAGTGATTCTTAAGCATAACAACGCTCCGTCTCAAGCGGCCAAGCCCGTTGAAACCTACCTGGAAACGCTGAAATAGGAAGTCTTACCTCATCTGCTATATTCTCTAGATATCCTAGATTTCTAGCCGTCAGATTATCACTTATTCCGTTCGATGGCACACGGTCTGTCTGACCAGCAGTTCCACTCTTATAACGGCATTAGGAATGACTAGATTCGTGGATGGCCTCAGAAGATGAACAGTTTTACCGTGCTGGAATTCGAGCTTTGTCAGAAAGATAGGAAAAGATAGTAGCTATTGATGGGCAATACTTTCAATGAATCATTTGTAAACATGTTTTCACGATTTAAATTTAAATTTTAAGTTGTAATTGAGAGCATCACAATTTATATTGAGAAAGTACAGATTAATATGTGGGTAAAACAAATTGACGTCAATAATTACTAATTGATATTGAAAAAATTTTAAATGATGAAGAGATTTCAAAGTTAATATTAAGCAAATTGTATATAAAAATGTATATTGAAAAAATAAATTGATATTATAAACAATCGAATTATTATTGAAAAAATTCAAATTAAAGTTAAGAAATATTGAGAAACATACATTGCTATTGGTATAAATCCAAAATTGTTTTAGGAAGAGCAAAGTCATAAAAATACGAACTGCAATTAAGAAGTGGCAGATTTAGTTCGACAATCTAATATTATACAGGATTATCTACTTTTCAGTTCAAAAGTGAAGTTAAATAAACGATCGGTTGTTAAACGATCCATATTTGTAAATGGCAAACCTTTCACAAAATAAATAACATTTCAGAGTACAGGTATTTAACAGCTGATAGCTTTGCAGACCGGGTTTTTTTTTTTGGAGAAACTAAATGGATTACCCTGGTATAATAAACTGAGGTTACAAAGTATATTTCAGGAGAAATACTTGAAGTCGTAAAACATTTAGCCGGGTTATTACACAGAGAAGAATTACAGACGGAGGCTGCATTTATCCCTGAGGTGAATTTTTTTAAGTCTGAAAGCTAACCCAAGAGCCAAATTCTTACTCTCACGCTCTCTTTCACAAAATGGAATTTTGATTGTTTAGATGTTTATCATGTCAGATGCAATTGTTTTCATATGTTAGTATTTGTATTACCATAATCTATAAAAGTGTTAACAAAAATATACCAAATTATTGAAATATTGAACAAAGAGAGCCGGTAAGGGGGCAGTATTAGCTTGTTCTTTGGCGGCCTCTTGGTTTTGCTGAGTCATAATTAAGGAAAAGTCAAAATATTGGCCCACTAGGACCAAGCCTTCTGGTATTTGTCATACAAATGGAAAAATTAATCTCAAAAATTTATCACACCACAACACTCTATTAGATGGTCTTGTACTGAAATTAAAAATTGCATGAAATGAAATTTGCATGAATTTGTGTATTTGTTAGTTGCATTTAAGAGAGAAATTTGAACAGAATCCGATTATTTCATCTTGTACTTCCCATACAAATGAATCTGTGGGCATAAATTTGTTTACACTGGAATAACTCCCAAGCAGATAGTCTGATCCGGATAAAGTTTAGTGCGAATTAACATGTCTATAGCCAAAATTTGGACAGATCCTGAATATTCTAGTATCTCCCATATAAATCGACCTTTAGACTCCGAAATACACTATAATCCTTATAGGATTATCTGATTTTGAACAAAGTTTACATGACTTTATGACTTATGACTTTATGGCCCCAATCAGGCTGCAGAGCAAAGACGGATGGATCTATGGACGTCAAAATATAATCGCGCTGCAACGTTCGATTAAAGGATTTGATTTTGGTCAAATTTTACTACACTTAACACCTTGCTGATCCTCTATTAAAGTAAGTAATTTCAAAAAAAAAATCAGACTGTCTTAATGCACCTCGAATATAAACAGATCTGATGGCCTCGAAAATAAATTGGCACTACAATACTTTATTAGATGGACCGAATTTGACCAAACTTCATGTAACCGAGTAAATTTATCATTTCGCCTTAAGTGCGGTGTTTGGAGGGAATCAGGAATTATGGCTGCTCTACAGAAGCTAGAAAAACAAAGTTGTGGCAAAATTTGATAAAACTGGCGGTCTTATTTCAAAGAATTAATAAAACAATTTCTTCCTGCTTCAATAAACTTTGATAATTTCTTCGCTTGCCCTTCCAAAAAGTTGAGTTTTAATTTATGTATATTTTTTCTATTTTTGTACTTGCGTCAAGATATTTTCACTTCGGTTCTTTTCATATCGAAAATAAAGGATAAAATATTTTTTTTTGTTTTCTTGTTAGCCAAACTTTCGCAAATTTTGGGCCTCTGCTTTCATAAAGTTGATTTTTCACGCATTAAACAGTAATTTTTTTTAAAGTTGCCCAAGAGTTGTTCTTTTCAATTTTTCTTTTATTTTAAGAATAATGATTTAAAAAACAAACGAACAAAAATTACAAAGTTCTAGCAAATTATGCAAATGTTAACGGCTGCCTTGCTAAAAACTGCAATTTTTTTTTTTTTAAATTGCAACAGAATAAAAATAAATATTGCTCTAAATTATCACAAAGATTAATAAAATTGCACTTTTTCTTCATATATTTTTTTTTTTTTTGACTTCATCAAACTTTGACAAATTTTTGATCCTCCGCCAAATAATCTTTCCTTCCTTCCGCCAAGTTAATTTTTTGCAGTTCTATTTAGACTTTATGATAGCAAATTATATTTCTTTACTTGCTAATTCTCTTTTCTAAATAACAAAAAATGAGTTTAACAATTTGGTTACGATTTGGTTTTTTGCGAATTATTTTTATATAACCATCGAACGTCGTTCTTTTCTACCATTTCAAACGTCGATTTGATTCCACAATTTCCCTCTAAAATCTCTGCATATGGCGCCCTCTGACGGCGCCGAAACCAATTAAATCCACAAACATCTTCGTCATTTTTTTGTATCGGTCTAAGGAACAACTTGAAAATGAATTATTATCATTCATAACTCAATTTTTATCTATTGGGCGAGGCACTGTGCTACGGCATCTAAAGATCTTGCTACAATTAAAAAGATGCTCAAAACAATTACACAAACACCATGAGTTTGGTTACCCTGTCTTTTAACAGTCAATATTCTTCGGCTTTTGTTCGTGGTGGTGTTTTTACCATATGCAACATGTCTGAAGGTTCGGTCACAACATAATTATGTTGTTAAACGGGGATCAGTTGAGTTTCCTAATTGTGTGTTACCGTGCTGTTGTGTGGACGAACGAATGATAATGTTTGGCGCTGCTGTTGCTCGCATTCGTTACTTCTTGTAACGAACTTTTCCCTAATGTATATGTGCGTGTGTATGCGAGTATGTGTGGTGAGCTCGGCTGGAGTTGTTATCAAACGAAAAAACAAGGCCAACTTTAAAAAATTTTGAAGAAAAAGGAATCACTTGTGCGCGCTCCTTCGAAGGTGACGGTTCGGAGTCACGGGTGAGTTTGAGTATGAGGAGGAGGACATCAGTGTTTAAGAACATTTGCTGGCAGTTTAAAAGAAAACGGATTTTTTTTTAGATGTTACAAAAAGTAAGAAGAACCTACAGCTAAAATAAGTGTAAAGTGTGGCTACGTACAAACGATTAATTTACAATGGAACGGTTTCGCGAAGTGTTTTTGTTTTGTGAAAAGAAGTAACCAAATATGAACGAAGAAAACGAATTGTGAACACAAGAATGATGATGATTGACTAGCGAAGAACCGTTATGATGCCCGCTCGTACTCTGCGCAACGACAAAAAAATAGAATTCTATTTTTTTCGCTTTAAAAAAATGCACCGTTGCAAAAAAAATGTGAAGTTGTTGCTGCGCTATTTCTATTTGATCGTTTTTGGATAAGCTATGGAACATTAAAGAAGCGAGCGGAAGAGAGGCTGCTACATCGAGGTAAAGTATGGAATATGATGATGTTGAATTGTAGTGGGTGCGTCAATGCATGGACCTGGGTTGACTCGTCGCGTCTTCTTATGACAGTTGCTCTTGCACCAAACAATGTTTTTATCGTTTTACTTGCAAACTTGTCTCTCTTCTGTGCATCGTCGTCGCCTTGATCATGAACTTTGTCATGATCTTGACAGTTGGGCGATGGAGTGATATGATCGTCCGTCATCTGCAGAAATTGTTGTGAGTGTGAAAAGGGCAAAAAAAAAAAAAAACGGGAGGGTTAGAGTGCAGGATGTGTGCGTTTGTCTTTAGTCATCGTAATCGATTTATTGGTTATCATTTCTCTGATATTGCACAGCCTGCAGGATGTATCAAAGGGAATGATAGACACACTAATAGATTGGCATGACAGATTTAACACTATTTGCCAAAATTGGTAAATGTTTAATATACAAATTTAAGAAATTAACAAATAAATAGGGTTAAAGCTGTGTGGTCGGTATGTATTAATTTGTCATCCGCTTAAGAGTCAGAGTGTGAAATTTGAAAGTTTTTAAAGTATTACAAATTTTTATTTATTATATGTGTAATTCTGCTATTCTTATACAATTCTATTAATACATTTCTGCGTGGTAAGTCGAGTATTGTGCCCGAAGTACTGTAAAATTTTGGGAATTTCAAAAAAAATATTTTTCAATATTTATAATTTTAAAAGGAATTGATGAAATTTTAGTCACACGCGCAAAAGGTGACAAAAAACAATTTTGCTTATTTCCTCCTCTCACATAAACAAAAAATGTCAAAATTTTCCACTGCCAAGTAATTTAGCCAGTGTGGTTACCGGCTTAAGCTTCCTAAAAAATTGGGCTGAGAGAAATTGGGTAAATGTTTAGCAGGAAAAATTGGCAAATACTTTTAAATTGATCAAATCAATTTGTTAGTTCATTATTCCCTTAAGAGAAGATTAATTTGTCAGTTTTGCTCTAGCGATTTTTAAAATGTAAAGTAACATTATATTTATACTTATATTGTATTGTGTATATTATTTTATTTATATTATATTTTTCAACAATGCAGTGAATAGTGGCTAGTTGAGCACAACTGACCAGAAATGGGAAAGGCGATCTTCGGGGCAACTAAAACACGGCAGCTTTGGGAAGACACTTGCGGTCATTCACGTTTTGCGAGCTACAGCTCACTTAAGTTCAAAAACGTGGCACTGTTGAGCTAAACATAATCTCCAAAATCAACAAAAAAAAAAAAAAAAAATTAATAGATCTATTATTATTATTATTTTTATTACAAAAAGGGTGTGACCAAACTTTTAAAAATAAATTTGTTACTGCATTTTCTAAAACAATGAAACGTTGAAACTGATCGAATGAAAAGTCGGTCCACAC
>JAHXMU010000503.1:321885-391113 GCA_019455685.1 Philornis downsi
TTCTTTAATAAATTCCCTGAACATTTTCTACGACATGAAATTCTTGGTGGATCTTTAAAAGTTAATTGCACCGTTGACATATTTTTTCTATCCATTTCATTCAATTATCAATTATATGTAATTTTCATCATATTTCAAGTTTGATGTTAACATACAAGTTATTAAATTCATTACAAGCTAAACTTTCTTTTGTGTTTCATAACTTGCTGCGCTTTGGATTTGAGAAATTTTTAAGGAATCTTTTTAAGGAATAACAATTTGTTATGTAATGTAATTAATTAAAAACTTGAATTTGTGGTTATTTGGTAAGACGCGGTAATCCCTGATGAGTCGTTCTGATATTTTTTCCGATTACCATGAAAACTTTAATCTGTCCCCACTTATTTGTTTATGTGGATGTTTGAGGTTGGTTCCTTGATGAGGCAATGAATTGAAGTGAGTTTTCGCCTAATCTTCGCTCTTATATAATGATGCTAAACGCATTTTATCTTAGTAGATATGGAAAGTTTTCTCATATTTGATCCAATTTTGTTATCGTTAAATTCACAATAAATTATGTCACAAAATTCACTCAAGGAGAAAACGATTCAATTAAATCCAAATGGTGCCACAAAATTCATTCAAGAAAGGAATGATTCTGAACTGAATCCCTGTCACAGCATTGTTGTTAGGTAGCTGCAACGAGTACCAATTACTGAATCAATGCATTTGCGATTTTGCCGGTTATAAAAACCATCGAGATGAGGATAATTTTTATTGATAAAATCAGCATCCAATTGTTGGTTCCTATAATTTCTGCAACGAACTGCCTCTTTTATGTACTCATAGAATTCCCTCCACACTCAATAGTCCTGTAATGTTATGCAATCTTTTTTTCAACAGATCCTAATTTTTGGACAACCATCAGTCTACCTTTATTAACCGTAGAACCAAATGCTCATTCGCGATGTTTATGTCCAAACTTTTAGGCAATGAAATTGCACTTTGCATGATCTAAGCTGCGAAAGCTATCTGAGAAGGGCGATTTGAAATCTCTAAACAGATTTATTACGCTTCAAGAGGATAGCAAAAAATTGTTAGTTAGATTTGTATGAAACGTCAATTGATGATTCAACAACAAATTTCAGTTTATAACGATTCAATAACTTTTAGGTTTCTCAACCGAAAACGAAGAGGAGTTCAATATTCAACCTCCACATAATTTTTTACCAACAGATGCCACCAATAAGGCATCACAAATTTTCCATAAAATTGCTAACTCATGAGAAAAATTCCGAGTTGTAGACATATTTTTATTATAGCGATTTTTTCTTAAATTGCCGATTTTTCCGCTAAGTGGTCATTTTCTTCCGACCTTGTAAAATGAATCTTGACAATTGCATTTTATAGATTGATGAATTTTATAGATTTTTCTTATTTCTATTTTTATTATTGAGGAGTTTTTGATTGGTATAATATTCGTATGCCCCCACCGTGGCCAAAAATTGATGATTGGACGCTTTTTCTTCGATTTAAGAGCGTATTTACATTCTGTCAAAAAATTTGATAAATTGATAATATAAACAGCCCGCTTGAAGGGATTGTTACAATTTTTTCCGCTAAGTTGGCACTACTGCGGTCCTTTTTCCATAATTTCATCATCTAAATGCTACAATAAATTACCAAAACATTACCGTTGTTGATGTTTTTTCCTTTCTGAAGATAATCAATAAAAATAATCCCATCCGCATCCCAAAAAACAGACACCATGACCTTGCCCGCAGATGAAACCGTCTTCGCCATCTTTGAACACGACTCTTCCATTCCAGTCCACCGCTTTGACTGTTCCTTTGTCTCGGGTGTGAAGTGGTGGATCCATGTCTAATCCGTGGTTATAGATCGATGCAAAACTTCGGCTTTACTGCGGTGAAACATTGAAATATCTTCACGATGCGGTTTTCCCTCTTTGAAAGCAAACGCGGCACCCATCTTACACACAGTTTTCTAATCTTCAAATCTTTAGTCAATATACGATGTATAGCACTTTTTTAAAGAGTCTATTGTTTCAGCTAGCTAACGCGCCTTCAGCCACTGCAGACAATCATTCAATACCGTTTGGTGGATTTTCTTAACCGTGTCTGAAGTGGAAACCTCAATTGGTCGACCACTACGATGTTCGTCTTGATAGCTCATACGGCCCCGTTTAAACTCTGCCACCCAATAGTTTACAGTCATAAACGAAGGAGCAGACTCTCCCAGACTCTCATTTCATTTCACTTCATTTATTTAGGTCTACAGACTATATAAAGCCTTGCAGACTAAGAATTGAATACATATCTCAAGAAAGTTATGTAAATATGTAAATTATTTGTTTTAAATATCTAGAAAGGAACAGTTTAAAGTTATTTCTAGACATACAAAACTCTAAGTGTTGAATTGGGTATTCATTTCATGCAATCCCATTTAGGTTATTGAATTCAATCAAATCCACGATTCAAAGCACTATGCTGGGCATATTTTGTGAAATGGCCTAGTACACTACATATATAATGATATCTAAGCGATCTCAGAGGGACATAAAACGGTATAAGCGACAATAATTCAGAACAATCAATTATACCAGCTATTATGTCGAATAAAAATAACAAGGTATGATAAATACGGCGATATTGCAATAGTTGTAAGCCCAGTAACCAGCATCTGGAAATGAGACACAATCACCAAAGTTAATTGAGAAGAAAGCAAATTTCCGAAACGACTGTCTGAATTTTTTCTATGCGCGATATATTAGCTTGGCAAAGGGGACTCCAAACAATAGAGGCATATTCTAACCTTGATCTTACATAGGAAGTATACATAATTTTTAAGGTATGTGGATCGGTAAAATCGGAACAATTTCTTCTAATATACGCTAGTATAGAACAACAAGCTTTAGTGATAATATAATTTATATACGATGTAAAAGTTAGCGCCGCATCAAAAACATCCATTCTAAATCCATTTTACTTTTAGCAGTGAGGAGCCTATAATCACCAATTTTGAAAACCAGTTGAATTGGATTACGAGATTTTGAAAATGAAATATGTGGACACATTTTGATAGATTTATAGAAAATTTGTTTAGGGAACACGAACGCAAATTCTAGACGACAACACGATAGCTTGAGTATGAAACACTTTGCTTGTTTAGTTCCGAAAAACATGAACATTCTCAAAAAACCGAATCACGTAAAAGGTCACTGAAGACACACTAAAACGGGTCAATTTCGAGCCCACATTCATAAAACGGCTTTATAACTAGTCATGGATTTGGGAGCCTTACCAGCAATCCTGTCAACAAAACGAAAAAAACACATAAAGTCTATCTAAAATCAAGATAATGTTGAATTTCCTTCGATTACAGCGATGTTGTGCATTTGAAATTTTTGGCAGAAGATCAGAAGGCAAATGAAGAATGTTACGTGGTGTTACTGGCTGTTTGAGACAGCAAACTCATTGAATAAGGCCAGATTTGTGAAAAACAAACCTAATAGATTTTGCCTCACGATTACTCATCATTTTACAAGGCTGTCTAAATTTCTAGCCAACAACTTAAACAAATATCATCGTGCCACTATCGTGTGCACCTGATATGGCGTCAGCTGACTGTTTTCTCTTCCCAAAATTATCCTTTAATAAAAGGCATGAACGAGAATTCACGGCGAGAACTGAAGTCCTTTCTGAAAATGAATGTGTTCAACATTATTTTAAAATACATATGTGAGTCTTTTTTTGTTAACATTGTTGTCTTAATTGTGTCATCAGTTCTCTGCAAGAGCGATACTTATTTTCGCATACAACGTTCAGCAAAATTGTTAATCATGATGTTTGGGTGTCGATCATACAAATAGTGAGATGATGCACTGCTAAAATTCTCTAAACTATGGATGAGTTCACGTTCTTACATTCAAATAAATTCTCCCTTATAAAAATACCTCTTGATAAAATGAAAATTTGTTTTGTTGTCATCAAGGCCATTTACACAAAACCAATAATCAATCGACATTTGGCCTCGAAAGAAATTTCATCTTTTACACTTTTTTTACCAGGAAATAAATTAAATGCCATTTTTGTAATCGCTTGCAAACTTGAATCCAGTAAATTCGTTCGTATAGACCCAGAGCCTTATCATCATTCTCGTTCATCCATTTATACCAACCACCATTATAATAGAAGATCGTAAAACAGTAACATACTGAAATCCCAATGAAAAAATACTGTTAGAAATGCATAAAAAAAATCTGAGAGTGGGTCTGCTTTCAGTCATCGACTGACCGTCCTTTTCCTGGCTATTTTTTAAGTCTTTCGTTTGCTTCCCCTCTCTCTCTTCTCCCGGCTGTATGATGTGTAACATTTAGCATGGATTGCTGCCTCATTGACTAAGTCATCTCTTATGATCGGTGGTAGATGATGTGGCAGAAGAACACAAATAGCATCCAGATCGGTTTGACTGGCTGGCATAACCCATTATAAGAAACACGTTTGCAACAACACTAACCGAACAGAAAAAAAACAACAAAGCATAAGGAATTATCTACAGCCAGACACATAACCAATATCGAAAACTATACAACTGACAATGATGACGATGACAACGACAACGCAGCCATCCCATTCAGCCTAATGGCCATCTGAAACTTTGCGCATGCGCATTGGCCGCACCACACGGCGCAATCACTGTGGAAAAAGTAGAAGGAACTTCTTTGACGTTTCTGTTGTGAGTGTTTAGGTGTTGTTCTTCTTAGTTACGTCTGCAGAAATATTGTTGTACATTTCCCGTGGCTTAGTTGATGGCTTGCAGTCTTTGGCTGCTGGCTGCCTCCGATGCCTGTTTAAAAACAATTTGGTCAAATTGCAGGCACAAGTTTCATGCTTTTTCTCTCCTTTCTTATCACTCTCTTTCTCGCTGAGATGTTGTTTCTTGCCAGAAATGTTGTTTGTTATGGCGAATTTCCTATACTTTGGATTGATATGATGCAGTGTTCTTTTCTCGGCTGCTATGCAGACAAATAGTAGATTTAAAGGAGGCAGTATGAGAATTTATGTAGAAACGTTTCCATATAGAAAAGTATATGGGACAAATCGTTTGTACAACAGGATGACTGGAAACGGTCTGTTGATTAGAGAAAATCGAAAGCTATGACCGTGTATTTACATGGTAGAGTCAACACTAGTGTGTGGAATATCCAGAGCCAATATTTTTATACCTTCACCTGAAGGAATAAAGCTATATATAATTAGATAGGTCGAAAATGTGGCAGCCAGAAGGAGCTCTAAACGCTTTAATGACACAAATGTATTTCATGGCTTCTTAATTCGATTAAGCGATGTCTGTCTGTCTGTTTGGCTGCTGGATACGATAACGTTGCCTTATATTTTCATAGAATTTCTTAAAACTTGTCGCAGTATAATATTTGGCATATCTTAGTCGAGCATTATAAGTAGACTATTCGAACCACACCTTCTGTTACCTCGTATTCAAATTTTTCGTTTCTCCAAAATTCAATTTCTTCCCTCATTCGTATACTGCAATAACTTAAGTTTTTGTCCTTCACATAGATTTATATTGTACTTAGCAGTATTTGAGAAAATTGACCAATTAATCACGCTTTTTCTAATGTTTTATTACGAATGGCTGACTTAATGTTTTCTAGTCAATTCAATTAAATTTGTCAATCATCATGTGTTTTGTTTGTTTATCTTTGGACAGCATCGACCTGGGCGATCCCTGGACCTATTTCGAATGTTGAGTGGTCAGCGAAAGTCCCGCAAAGAAGATATAACGGGAATTATTTTTGGCAATCTGCTAATGAAAATCATGGGTGTAGCGAAATATGTGTAAAATATAATTTTGCAATCCAATATTTCAAATAAATATGTATATTATTAGCACCTCTTTGCTCCAGCACTAGTCTAATAACTATAACTTATATTTTTATACTACCGTCCTTATCACCTTTTCATCATCATCACCACTGGCAACAACAGCTGAAAGAAACGAAATGTGCCTAGGAAACGCCTCTTCGGTCGGTGGTAACCCAACCAACCATCCATTCCATCATCTCATCATCATTACTGTGTTGGGATGTTGCCTTGGTTGTTTATTTGTACCAAAATCTTGAGGTTCTCGTTGTCGTAGTTATTTCTGTACAGAGACAGTCAGTCAGACTGTTAGAGCGACAGAATACTTGTTTCATAGTGTTCCGTTTCCTTGGAAGATCATAACGTTAGTGAAGTTTTCAGCCGACACATTTCGTTCTTGGCCAAAATCACGATGCAAAATTAAATCAAGATCACCACAAAGAAACCACACGCCAAAATCTTCAAAAGAAGTTGTATGATTCAGGCTCTCGCGGCAGCAGCTCCACAGCTACTCCTCCTCAGTCGTCGTCATAGGCAAGGAAGGAAAAAAAAGGTGAAAACTGGTTTTTCATTCGCGTTTTCAAATATTACGGTCCAACTTGTTTTAATCGGTCACCGGGAGTAGTTAAAGTTGATGTGGTGGTGCCTGGATCACTGCGCCGCGCATGAGTGTTCACTTCAGCTCGTCGGTTGTAGGCTAAAAAGAGGAGCCTGTTTATGTGAGCAAATATTTCTTTTAATCTGTTTCACTCTATTCCGGGTGCTGCCGTTGTAGCCAGCTGCTGCAGTTGTTGCTGCTTTAAGTTCCTATTAACTATTTTATGGCCAGGCTGCGTTTTTTGTTTTTTTGCTCTTTGCTCTGGACTGGGCTGTGTTACAGTTATTTAGAGCTGTTGCACTGCAAGTCTGTTGGCGTAATTCCTCCTTCATGGCAGAGTTTTTGCCGCGTTTGTCCTCCATCCTCAGTGTTTATGATTGTTGTTAACGGGGTTTCAGTTACTCCTCGAATAGATGCTGTTTGTTGTCTATTAGTGTTGGAAAGAGGAAGTTAAGCTTGCAGAGGAGGAGTTGTAAGTTTGGCTGAAATTAAGCTGAATTCTTGACTGGTTATTGGAAGACTGAAATTGTAACTGTATCATATATTGGCCTGAAAATAAATGACATAAAGTGCTGGTTAAAATGTAATGGACAGTGGAATAGAATACATAAAGCCTTATGCATTTGGAATTATTGGATATGGATGGTATTGTTATGAAATATACACTAAAGATCTCATAGGGAGTTGCTACATTATTTTCAAGATCTTTGGTACAATTGTATGGGTGCCTGCAAGGACAAACATGTAGGTAATTTTGAAATCGTCCTTGGACGGCAACTTGTGTCTTAAGGACATCAACAATAATAATGAGAAAAATCTGTTCTTACTTATATAAATATTTGGAGATATAGCGTAATTTTTCAAAAATTCGCCGTTTTGAAGAGTTTCTACAACCTGTGAATTAAACCAAATGTTGGAATTATGATTGAACATAAATATGCGACAAAATAAGTACAAAATATATAACGAATAAACTTGGTTCTAGTTCTAATCAAATTGTTTTTCCTTGTGAATACAGATATATATTTTTCATAGAAATTCAGCAGTAACCTTTAGTGGGTATTACTTACGTTATGATCAAATTTTTATACTGCAAAATTACTTGGAAAAACACTTTTGGATGAGTAGCATGAGAGCAAGTTAGAAACTTCTTAGAAAACCCGCCTAATCCACTGGCAATGTGATGACGTACTGGTTTTTCACAAGCACATCATTCATCTTCATTTTCAATTTGCAATAAGGAAAAAGCGCAATCCGTGCAATAGTCAGGCACAAGAATGCTTCAAATGAATTTAAACGTGGCCGTACAACCTATGACGATGTTATAAACGAGGTAGTTCTTTATGTCCAATTAAAGCTGGATTGCCAAAAAAATCATCTGCATAGTTTACAACACACCTTAACTCACAGGCACATTGCATGGAACAAGACCTTCAATTCCATACAGGCTTGGAGAGTTGCGTTTGCTCATTGTAATAATGGTTTCAAAACAATGTTGCGATATGTTTTAATGCAACATTGATTAATTTCTTCGCCTACTTGGGACGAAGAGTAAACTCCACCGGATGAAATAGCACTAAGGAAAACTTATGAAGGCAGATAGCCAGTTTTTTTTGAAAACATATTCACAGTGTATAAAGAAAATAAATGCCCATGTGCCAGGAGTTTGAAAAAAAATATATTTTGTGAAAAGTGGCAGCCTTATGAAACATATGTTTGTTTTACATGTTTTGTTATGTTTCAAGTTTCAAAGCACCACGTTGTTTAGTATTTTTATTTGAGCCATCAAAAGTAAAGGATCACAGTCAATTTGTAAACATGGACAAAGTTGGTTACCGTTATGTAATTCCATATTTAAATTTGAAATGCTTCAGTCCAATCAATATTAAAGACGAGCCAGATTCTACTGGGGAGTCTGCTTCTTCGTTTACTAGTAAAATGTTGGGTAGCAGAGTTTAAACGAGACCGTACGAGCTGCCAAGACGAACACTGTAATGGTTGAGGCGTCCCTGCCAGACGCAGTTAAGAAAATCCGCAAAATGGTATTGGACGATGGGCTAACTGAAAAAGTGCTATACATCGTATATTGACCGAAGATTTGAAGATGAGAAAGCTGTGCGTAAAATGGATGCCGCGCTCGCTTTCAATAAAACAAAAACAGCGTGTTGAAGATGTTTCAGTACAGTGTTTGGCGATGTTTCACCGCAATAAAGCCGTGCTTTTGCATGGATTTTACACGGATGAGACATGGCCACAATTTCACACCTGAGTCCAAGAAACGGGAGCAGTCAAAGCAGTGGAGTGGAATGGGATAATAGTGCTCAAAAAGGGCGAAGACGGTTCCATCTGCATTCAAGATCATGGTGTCTGTTTTTTTTGGAATGCGCAATGGGATTATTTTTATTGATTATCTCCAGAAAGGAAAAACCATCAGCCGCGAATATTATGCTGACTTATTGCAAAGTTTATGTGATGAAATTACTGAAAAAGGTCGCATTTGGCGAAAAAGAAATTGTTGTTCCACTAAGACAATGCTCTAGTTCGCACATTCACTATTGCGACGGTCAAATTTAATGAATTAAAGTTCGAATTGGTTCATCACGCACCATATTCGCCAGATTTAGCTTCTTCCGACTATGGCTTTGCCAACAATGAAGACGGGCGGAGTCTGCAGTTGAAATCAACGAGACAGGCGTTTATTTCGACGACAGTTTCGACATGGAGGGTTATTTTCAACAATTGGGCAAGTTCTATTAATCGAGTGGTTTGAAAAGATTAGGTCATATGAAGAACTAAAAGGCGGATATAAAATGTAGATAATGAAAAAATGTGCAGCTAAATGTGTTTCAATTCTCCCTTGTATTTACCTTTGTATGTATCGACCTTTTAGATTTGCTGTGATTGTAGCCCACACATATTATTATAACGGGTGGGCCATAAGGGTGTTGGCGGTTTAAATATTCAATTGAAAAAAAAAACTACGAAACATAAAAAAAATATATTTGTATTTTTAAAAAGTAGAAGCATGGGAATTTTTAAGACTTAAAAATAATGTTGTCCAAATGGCTTCCCTCGGCTGCTTGACACTCTTGGAACCGAAGTCGCAAATTTTGGAAAACTCGTTGAAAAGTTGTTCTCGGTATTTTGTTACTTTCCTGAATAATGTTCCTCTTCAACTGCTCTAAATTGGTCGGATTATTCTCGTAGACTACTGATTTGAGGTAGCCCCATAGAAAATAATCGCATGGAGAGAGATCGGGGCTACGTGGGGGCCATTCAATATCCCCCCTTTTCGAAATGAGTTTTCCAGGAAAAACATTTTTCAGCAGTTCTATGGATACCCTAGCCGTATGACATATGGCCCATCCTGTTGAAACCACATCCTCGAGGTATTGCCTTGAAGTTCTTGCAAAGCTGGCACCAAAAAGTCGGCTAGCATGTTGCAATAATTGTTCGCTCTAACCGTCGTGAACTGAAACACGAACACGCTCCACAATGTCGGCTGATCTTGCAGAAACTGGGCGACCACGAACCGTAATTGGTACTGTTGAGCCGGTTGTTTCGAACATTTACTTAAATCGTGTAAACCGTGTTCATGCCGATACAAACGTCGTGCAGTAATCACTGATTTATTGTTTTCGTAATACGCTCGGACATAAAATGCACGCTGCACTCCCGTGTACGGCTCCATGGCGACTACATTACCAGGAAGCGGCGCAGCGAACAACATATCCCCCCGCCACCCCGCGCGGCGCGTTACCGAGAAATTGAAGATTTAAACCGCCAACACCCTTATGGCCCACCCGGTATTAATATGTTATGTGGATTATATTTAATACGGGCAGAAATGTGAATTTCACTGACCAGAATGTGAATTTCACTGAAAGGAACCGAAAAATTCTCATACAAGGAACGTATACTCTGATGAGTTTGCCTTTAATCCTTTGTATTGGCCGATTGTACCAGTTTTGACTCTTTTTCCTACTTGTTTCGGCCACAAACCTGTAAAATCCAAAAATTTCATAATGATATACGGTAAGAAAAATGTACAAGCGTAATTACATGATTTTGATTTGCCTTGTTTTATCCCCTTTTCCCCCTGTTTTATCCCCTAAAAGTACGAATTAAAAACGTACACTTCCCTTCGAAAAGTGTATGTATGATCAGTTATTGATAATTCAATATTTTATATATTATGCATGACATCGTCTATCACTCTATAACTGATGGCAATACTCTAGAGTATTGGTGGAAGCCACTCAAAAGCTTCTCAAATCAACGTTCATGTTCGCCGTTAAATAGTGAAATAATGGGAATGTTTATAGCTCTATTTTAGTGACTTTTACCGTCGACAAAATTGTTATGCCTGGCAAATTAATTTCAAGTGTTAAGACTTTAATTTTTCTTTATTAATTTTTCCCATTTTCAACAAAAGTTTCGTTTAGTTTAGTAATATTTTCGCCTTGGTATCTTTGATAAATCAGTGATAAGTGTTTTAATTGTTAACACGTTATTGTACGATACGATTACGTACGATTATTTCGTTACCGAAATTTTTTTAATTTTAACTCTTTAATTTTTAATTATTTTAAATTTTTAATTCTTTTTAATTTTTTTTATTTCAGTATTTTGTCGTTGCCACTTTATTCTACGCAGCTCCTGGAAAAGCCACTTTCCACACTTCTGACTTCATTGGCTCCGATGTAGGTAAGTTTCAACTTAACACCAAGCTGAATTTAATACTTTGATGTTAACACATCGTTGTACAGAGTTATCCACTTAGTGTTTCCAAAACCGTCGGTCTGGTAATGCTGCCGGCTGTTAAATACCTGTCATCTGAAGTGTTATTTATTTAGTGAAAGGTATGGATCGTTTAATAACCGAAGAACGCGTAAAAAGAGGTACAACTTACCACACTTTGTCATTATGTACGAAATACAATGTCATTTAAGTGACCGCCTCTGGATTGGTAGCAGCAGTGCATCCTTTTGAGGTGGTTTTCGAACACTTTTTGACACATTTCGGGCGGTATCTCGGCGATAACATGACCTATAAGAATGTTGGTTTTCAAATGCTCCAATCCCCAATGGGGATTATCCGATTTGATGTAGCCTCACAAACAAAAAAAGTCTAATGACGTCAAATCACATGATCCTTGCGGCCAATTGGCGTCGACAAAACGCCAAAAATTATGCTTTCTGGAAACTTCTCATGCAACAGAACCAAAATCGGACGTTTGAATCACCACTTTTATAGTAAGTTTTAACTATTTTTACGCATTTTTCGGTTGTTCAACGATCCATATTCGTAAACGGCAAACCTTTCACTAAATAAATAAATAACACCTTGCCAGACCGGCGGTTTTAAAACTATCAAATGGATAAACCTGTACATTTATGGTCATATTCATAAACATTTACTGAAGGTTTATTAACCGAATTTTCATATTAAAACCTTTCCTCAAATCTTCAATAAATTATAAATATGACTAATTGTATATCCATGCCATAACTGATGTTCGTGTTAATACTTAGTTTGAGATTTCAAATATACTGGGAATGGGGATTAAAGAACTGTCGTTCGTTTTTTTTTTTCGAACATAAAAACGTGCTGCAAGCTCTTTGGGTGTTTAAAATGTAATAGAATTTTTCAAATTTCCCAGATCTAATTTCATTTGAAATGAGTCGAATATTTTGATGTGACCGGCGAAATATTTGTAAATGTAAATGGCATCCATATTTTGAAGCACATTTCCTACCAATTTGATACCATAGAGTGATATCTGATATTTTTTCTATACAAAAGAAATCATCTCATGAACCACTGTGCCTTAACACAACATGTCAACTTATGTCTGTGTGTAAATGTGTTGGCAATCTAGTGACATGTAGATACATTTATATGCAGCATATGACCATGCAACCAACTGTTGCATATGTTTTTCGTTGTTCCAGCTGCCAAAGTAGCTACTGCCAGCCGATGCCTGCCTTGTTCCCCTTCCACACATACTAACTCTTTATCCCATAATTCTGGTTTATATGAACTCGAAAGTTGGGAGCCTATAACAGCTTATATGTAGGTGCTGCTTGTGTGTATCTGCGTACCATCATATGCATTGGTCTGGTCTGGTCTGCTCTCATCATTGAAATCATCATCCCATTCCCAAAAGGTATTTTATGGTATAAGCAGCCACTAAGGCTAAGAGGGGGAAGCTAAGGAGTAGCACGTCATAGAGTGGCCATTCTCAAAACCATTTATTATTTATGGCTCAGAAAAGTATTCTAGTTTTTTATTAATCAACAAGCTGCTGCGCTGCAAGCTCAGTTAGTTATCCTGTTTTCGTGTTCAAGAGGCCGTAATTATCATTGGCCGGCCATTCTCTTTTTTTACTGCTCTAGAGGGCAACTAGTGCAACATGGAGAGGACGATGTTCGGCGGGGCAACACTCCTGGCAGATAATACTACATTCGTCCGTCTATAATAGTTAAGCATCTGTGGGCAATGGGGTGGCTGGTTTGTCTGGTGTTATAGTTACTGGGCCATCGTCTCTTTTTTGTTTTATCTGCGAAATTGTTGCATCATTATTTATGTAATCGCATCGTCGTCTCGTCCGTCCACCAGTGTCTCTTTACTGCCGTTGTGGCTTTAACTGTTAGCCGTGTTAGCTGTGAACTTGTTATGTCTATATTTGTGGCACATTCTCTTATCCGGTTTCATTTTGTGGCGACTCCTTTTTCTTTGTTTACTTTTTATCTCTTGTACGCCATTATTATGCTTGTTGCACCAGCATCTTGGATGTTGCTGAGAAACTCAATAGAATATTTACGAAAACTTTGTCCTTTCCTTTTATGCTGGCAAACAATTTTTTGTCTCCTTAGTCAAAGCAAATTTTTGATAACTCGAAATTTATGGGGGGCTTATGATTAACATATTTAATGGATCTTTCACATTTCTATTGTGTATGATTTTTTTTTTTTCGCTACCTTAATAGATTGTCCAACAATAGCAATTACATATCATCACCGTTATTCGAAGGGGGGACAAATAACTATAAATGATACGAGAAGCGCCATCTGTTGTTTGGTTGTAGCGAAATTTCTCCCCAGAATGCATTTCAATATTGGTTAAAGAAATTCAATTTTAGAATTCGAACTTTCCCTTCAATATATTTTTTAACATTTTTCAACAGACGCTGATACAGCCACTCAAATGACACGTCCACTAGTCGCCAGATAAGTAAGGTTATTTATGCATAACATTGTCGATTTAACTTATTTTCCGGTACTTCAGCCGAAGGAGTGAAGATACATACCTGTGCTTACGAGAAAAAAACGACTTAACTCTGATATTACGGTTTTGAGATATTAAGCGTATTTTAGAAAATCGATATTTTGGGAATTTCTTATAATTTTCGAAATATAGGGAAATTTGAAATCGCATTTAGAGGACAACGCGTGTTTGAAGGACGTAAACAATAATACGAAAAAGAACGTTCTTTACCTATACACATCTGATTAAAATAATAAGTACACTCTATATTTTCTTTAAAGGTTCGTAGACGAAAATTTATTTAAATTAAAAGAAACAACAAATACTAATTTCTTTTGTTATAACATTAGGAATAAAATAAATACTAAATCAACAACAAAAATTAAATTCAGTATTTTTCAAAAAGTAAGAAATTAATCAAAAAAAAAAAAAAAACATTGGACAAAATATTAAGTATATTTAGTTAGTTCAAACAAGCAAAAAAGTAAAGAAATCAAGTTTTTTCTGTTAAGTTTCGTTAAAAGCCGGTATATCCACATTTATTTTCAATTATTTTGTTGACTCTTTTTGGCATGCTGGCAATAAACTTCCAGCAAATTTCTAGTGGTATTTCATACTGATCCTTATTTTTAAGAACCTCCTTTCTAATTCTTTGTTTGAACTCTCCTCAAATATTTTCGATTGGATTTAAGTCCATAGATTGACTTGGCCAGTCAAGAAGTGCAACATTATTATCTTGGAACCAATCCTTTACCAACTTTGAAATATGCTTCGAGTCGTTATCCTGCTGGAATGTCCATCTAAAAGGCATACTTTCACAGCATAGTTCAACATCGTATTTTCCAAGATGTCTTGATGTAATTCGATGTATTGGACCGACACCATACCATAATATTATAATTATTTATAATAACCCCAGACCATAATATTGTCGCCCCCGTGCTTGACAGTCTTCTTTGTAGAGCAAACATTGAATTCCTTACCCTTAGAGAGTCAAACATTCCGGGCACAGTCGTTTCCAAGTAGATTAATTTTTGTTTCATCGCTCCACAAAATGCTTCGCCATTTTTTTTCACCGTCTCCTCCAGACCAATTGGAAATACTTCTTGCAAACGCCAATGTAGCCTTTTAATTTTTTTGTCCAAGCAATGGAACTCTTCTGGCTATCCGTTCTGGTAAATGTGCTTCTTGTAGTCTACGGCGAACTACGAAAATTACATTTCAAATTTCTGCTCAAATCTCTATTGAAGACATAACAAAGGTTCTTTTATGGGTTGGGTAATAGACTGGTCCCGCAGTAACACAGGGCGGCGCACTAATTGCAATACAATAAGAAATTCAAATAATTTTTGTTTTTCAATCAATGTATTGCATTTATTTATTTATTTATTTATTCAGGATTGTAATTTTAAGCCCGAAGGCCGATTTGAAAATTACAATATTACAACGTATCTTCATAATTCAGTAACAAATGCATTATACAACTTTCCAATACTAATGTTATAAAAAAGTTTATGTATCTTAATAGCAGAAAAATATGATTTAAATATGACTAAAAATAAATATTTACTTGTTTCTTACTATATTGAAAATTCGGTTTTATTTTACCTATATATAATTAATTGGTTTTGAAAATGATAGACCGTAAATGATCTTCTCATTCACAAATATGCGACACCTGATTAGAAAATTATTTATCGCGGCCTGAGGGGTTGAAGTCGGGATAGCCTCAAATATTGTTTCAATGAACTGCTTTAATTCAGTCAAATTGCTTGGTTTCGTTTTGTACACCTTTTGCTTGACATAACTCCATGAAAAAAGTCTGGTGAAGTCAGGAGTTTGCTGGGCATTAATTTGTTTGGGAGTTTTCTTTGGATCTATGCCATAACCGGCCTGGCTATGTGTGCAGTTGCTCCATCTTGCTATAACCAAATGTTGTCGAAATGGATACGTCTTTGGCGCAGTTCTGGGTAAAAAACTTTAACATCTTTAAATAATGGTCCCCATTAATAGTTGACAGTAGTGTGATTCGTGTGCCACTCTGTGTAATACGCTTAGATTCCAATCAGTTGGCATGCTTCGCGACTGGTCTTGAACGGCGTGGTCCTTTGGTACCCTTTATTGGCTAGGCGGTGGGCAATGTCACAGTTAATTCTTGAACCTCCCAATTCCACTCAACTCAGCTGTCACCTGTCAAATTATCTTTCGCTAGAAAAAATTCAATTCAAAAGAAAAGAGCGGACCTCTTAAGAAACATCGTAACAATTTCGTACTATGCCCTCGTGTCACTGAAAAAATATGAATGTAAATAAAGTCAAGTAAAGAAGACAACATAAATTTATTTTATTCGTTTTTTTAATTTATATTTATTTGTACATTTGTGCAAATACACGCCCCCTCTTCTAATATTGATATTCGTATACAACCCCCTTCAATAAATCAATATTTTGTCTGTCCCTCAATCCGCTTTTTATAATTTTTACTGCGATATCACGAACGTGTGAGGGAGACTCTGCTGCTACTTTGTTGCCTAACGACGATGGTCTTTGATCCGACTGCAAATATGAGCAATTTCGCTATCTTATGGTTTGTTTGTTGCTTTGTTAGCTAAGATTCTTTGAGACTGCTTAGCGAACGTCCGTAATAAAAAGAAAACCCGCTCTATTTTACGCAAGCGCTTTTGTGCGGGCGCACTTCTTATGGGACAAGCTGAACGGAAACGTAAATAATAAATCGTCAAACATTTATGCTGCTGCCGTCTGCGGGGAGAAGAGTTTTAAATTATACAGGCAGTATTCAGAGTTTATCAAATTTACAACGTTTTATCATTCAGCTTTCCTATTAAAGGCGTTTGCTTTACCCCGGTAAGGAAAGCAAATTGGCAGCTGATACACAATCTATTGCCGTATATTCTGTACAAATAATTGTTGAAAGTGACACACTATACGAGTATAGGGCAGAGCTCGTTGTTCAAGAAGATTCACAAATAACAACTGGCTAATCTAGATTTTAAATTTTGAAATTTAACTACTAATATGAGGTAGTGCCTGTCGATAATGAAGCATTTCGATATCAAGATTAAACTACAAAAATTATTCAAACCTTGAATTTTTTATTCAAACCTTGAATTTCTTCGAATTGGGAAAGGCTTTGATATTACCTTTTCATCCAATAAATTGTGATATATGAGAGAATTGTTCCCATTCAGGCGATTCGCATAAATTCCAATTTTAGGCTCACTGAAAAGGACCTACTGCCTAATGACCATTGCGAACTGCGGTTTGATAAGCTTTTACTTGTCGACTTGTCCATTATCCATACTGATCTTGTTGATCAGCGCTCAAAGAAAGTTTCGATAGTTGTGTCGGTTTTTGAAAGCTCAAATATTATCAAGATAATCGCGCACAAGCTATCGTGCACCGGTCGATCAAGTTGGCATTATTAGCCTATAGAATAAAAGTAACAACCTTCCAAACATTGTTGTGATGAATTTATTTCGCCAACTTCTTACACTCTGTGAGCTTAAACGCTTCCATTTCTGAACTCATTTAATGGGACCTACAGTTCAACGGCGATTCCGAACGTCAATTTGATAAGCATTCACTTGACTTGTCGATTATTCGACTACTCGAAGTATTCGTCAGATACATCGAGATAACCACCGACCAAATAATGATAGATGGCTGAATCAGAGCTCGAACCTACGGCAATGTGCAGCATGATAGTTAATTGGTCTAACCTAATCATGCCACCACCAGCCATCCACCAACTGTCCTCTGTATGATGACAACGGCAATATTTTCTATCATTTGGTTATTACGACGTCGAAAGACATCTTCTTCCCCCTTGATAGTGTACAAAGTAATGTACACCAAATTAGCTGTGAAGAGAAGTTGACATTTCCTAATTAAGTACAGGGTGGCGCACGAATCGTGCAACAAACACAATATCAATGTTAATGGGGAGGTGTTGAAGGAGTTTTTTTTTTACCCAGAACTGCGCCGAAGACGTACCTATTTCAACTGCATTTACTTCCAACAAGATGGGGCCAACTGCACATATAGTCAGACCAGTTATGGCTGAGCTCCGACAAAAATTCCCAAACAAATTAATGTCCGGAAACTCCACTTTCCGCTGGCCCCCATGGCCAACTGACCTGACCGTACCAGATTTTTTTATGCGGTTATGTCATGCAAGAGCTGTACAAAACAAAGCCAAGGAATTTAACTGATTTGAAGCAGTTTATTAAAATAATAATTGAGGCGATCCTGAATTTAACCCTTCAGGCCGCAATGAATAATTTTCTGATGAGGTGTCGCATATGCGTGAATGAGTATGAAGATTATTTACGGTCTATCATCTTCAAAACCAATTATTTATATAAAATAAAATTGAATTTTCTTTCTATACAGTAAAATGAGTAAGTGAAGTACATTGTTTAAAAAAAAGGTTATTTTAATTTCTTATTGTAGCACAATTGGTGTGCCACCCTGTATTTGACTGGAGTTATAGTTCATAAAATCATAAATGACCTCAAAACCCCTTTGGCAATTTATGCCAACTAGCCATGAGGAAAGAACGGAATTTGTGAGGAAAACCAATTTTCCACTCTCATTGTTGGGGTCAGTAATGGAAAAATGTTTAATGAACGAAAAGCTGGACATTTTCCGGGAATATCTGCTTTTTTACATATGCATAATTTGCTTGTAAACTGATGTACATACAACCGATGTAGTACCAACAGCATCGACTCAGTAACAAAAGGATCTGAACATGGACTTGTCTCAGAGTCTGAAATGCCTCTTCCATATGGGTAATTACTGAATTGACTTCTGCTCCAACCAAATACTTAAAAACATTTTCAATTTGGAAATGTCTACTTGACCACCCAGCTAATTTGTTGTACATTCTTCTGTACAATATCAAGAAAATGATCACTAACGTGATCACTGTGGAACAACAAAATGCTGTGTGAAAGCCATTTTTGTTTTCTCTTAGCCTTGTGCAGTCTGGAGACCTAAATTTCAGAAAGATTCAGAACAAATTGCTGTAAATATAAACTAGAACAGTCAGCCCCTTTAGATGTTTTGGTAAATTTAATAGCTTTAATTTGCCGCAGTTCGTCTTTTGTCCGTTATTCAAACATATTTTATTCAAATTTCTATTACAATTTCAATCGAACATGTTTTGCCGAAATGTTGCCTATTACCTTATCGACATCATCTTTAATTTTTAGAATTATTCATCGAGTTCTGTGTATTCAAATAATATTAAATGAAATTATTTTCGCGCTACTTCTCGTATCATATTCCAGAAGTCATTGCTGACAGGAAAAACTCTACCAAACTTTCAACGCAATCGAGAGAATAGTGAACGAAGCCATCATAAATTTGGGGAAACATTTTTATATATATGTCACAAAACCATTTCTTAATACCGGGTAACTCATTATCATTGTTACATTAAACGCAATTAATTCGCACGCAGAAAAAAATGTAAAATCATTTAAAAAACATCACATTTTTATAGTCCTTTTAATGGCTTTTAGAAATAAGTGAATTTAAATTACCTCCATGCTCGGTGATGCATTGTAATTATTTATTGCGCAGAGAATGGTCGAGGGAATTCCCTCGATTATCGTTTGAATGCATTATTTTTTGACTTGACTTTGCGTTATAAAGTTTCAGTTTGCTATATTTTCAAAAGAAAAAACCGGGCACAGTAAGATGAGGAGACCTTGGAAGTCTACACAGCTAATGGAATGGGAATTTTCAGCTTATTGTCGTCCTTTGTTGCCCGGAGAATTCTCTTAATTATCGTTCAAACGCATTAATTTAAATTATCCAAATTTATTGTTTAATAAAATTCTAGTCTGCAATATTTTCAAAAGAAAAAAGCAGGCACAGTAAGATGAGGAGACCTTAGATGCCTACATAGGTGATGGAATGCGAAGTTTCAGCTTATTGTTGTCCTTTATTGCCCGGAGATTTCCCTCAATTATCGTTCAAATGCATTACTTTAAATTATCCAAATTTATTGTTTAATAAAATTCTAGTCTGAAATATATTCAAAGAAAAAAATCAGGCGCAATAAGGGGAGAAGATATTGGAAGACTACACAGCTAATGGAATGCGAGGTTTCAGCTTATTGCCGTTCTTTATTGTCCGGAGAATTCTCTCAGTTATCGTTCAAATGCTTTACTTTAAATTATCCAAATTTATTGACATTGTTTAAGAAAAAATCAGGCACAGTAAGATGAAGAGACCTTGAATGCCTACACAGCTAATGGAATGCAAAGTTTCAGCTTATTTGTCGTTCTTTATTGGCCGGAGAAATGTCTCAGTTATCGTTCAAATGCTTTACTTTAAATTATCCAAAATTTTTAACATTGCTTAATAAAGTTTTAGTTTGTAATATTCTCAAAAGAAGAAATTAAATTCAGTAAGGCTAGGAGACTTTGGAAGCCTGCACCAGCTAATGGAATGTGAAGTTTCAGCTTATTGGGGAATTTTCTTTCAATTCTGCCATAACAACCCCGGAGAATTTTCTGTTGCAAATAACTGATTAAAGAAATACTAATATTGTTTTAGTTCTGATACTATTAGCGATGATTTTGGTTTGAAATTGTCAAAAAAACAACAGGTCCCGTTTTGGAAAACTACAACGAAAAGCTGTTCTTTCGAACTAATCCTGCTGCAATATATTATTTAGCATGGTTTAGCATGAAGTTTCATATAGAATTATAAAATATAGAATTGTTTTTTTATGTTGCCTCGCTTTCATTTTTTTTTTTTCTATAAAAGCTTCCTTTTCACACAAAATGAGAAATATATGAAAAAAAAATATTCCGTATGTCAAATTCTGGAACTACTTGATTACATGGATGAGCTAATAGGTCGGAGGGATACATTACCACAGAATTTGTTCTAAAATTAATGTTGCTGGAACAGATTAAAAAAAAAAAATTTAGATGGAAAGTCCTGTGGCTACGTTACAATTTGATGCACCATCTTATTGAAACCGCATAAGGTATTGAAAAGGATTCTCTATCGTCATAGTTTTGGAAAGTAAAACTCTTTCAATATCTTTATATATGATTTTGGAAGCGACATTCACCACCCACCCTTTATGTGTCATGGTTTGGTTGTGAAAACGGCTCACATCTACCCATACCAATCTTTTTGTCTTGAATTTGCCATGTTGGATATGGATGGATTATACAGGGTGGGCCATAAGGGTGTTGGCGGTTTAAATATTCAATTAAAAAAAAAAACTACGAAACATAAAAAAAATATATTTGTATTTTTAAAAAGTAGAAGCATGGGAATTTTTAAGACTTAAAAATAATGTTGTCCAAATGGCTTCCCTCGGCTGCTTGACACTCTTGGAACCGAAGTCGCAAATTTTGGAAAACTCGTTGAAAAGCTGTTCTCGGTATTTTGTTACTTTCCTGAATAATGTTCCTCTTCAACTGCTCTAAATTGGTCGGATTATTCTCGTAGACTACCGATTTGAGGTAGCCCCATAGAAAATAATCGCATGTAGAGAGGTCGGCGCTACGTGGGGGCCATTCAATATCTCCCCTTTTCGAAATGAGTTTTCCAAGAAAAACATTTTTCAGCAGCTCTATGGATACCCTAGCCGTATGACATGTGGCCCCATCCTGTTGATACCACATCCTCGAGGTATTGCCTTGAAGTTCTTGCAAAGCTGGCACCAAAAAGTCTGCTAGCATGTTGCAATAATTGTTCGCTCTAACCGTAGTGAACTGAAACACGAACACGCTCCACAATGTCGGCTGATCTTGCAGAAACTGGGCGACCACGAACCGTAATTGGTACTGTTGAGCCGGTTGTTTCGAACATTCTGATCCATTTTCGTATCACATTGGCGCTTGGAACCTCACTTAAATCGTGTAAACCGTGTTCATGCCGCTACAAACGTCGTGCAGTAATCACTGATTTATTGTTTTCGTAATACGCTCGGACACAAAATGCACGCTGCACTCCCGTGTACGGCTCCATGGCGACAAAATTTCCAGGAAGCGGCGCAGCGAACAACATATCCCCCCGCCACCCCGCGCCGCGCGTTACCGAGAAATTGAATATTTAAACCGCCAACACCCTTATGGTCCACCCTGTACAAAGTAATATCTTGGGGAAAAAAATTGACGTAGTTTGATTCCAAAAAAATTATAAAAATCGGCAACAAATTTGTTGGCAGATAAAAATCTAATTCTAACAAACAGTTCGTTCCCTCCACTGAGGAAAGGTTAACCCACCAAATTTTTATAAGACAACAGAACAAATTGACAGTACAAAAATCAAATATAATTTATAGCTTAGACCTTATCAAAGCGAAGCTAGTATTGTTAACCAGGATTCCTTTAACATAGATTTATGATCCAATGAAGCAAAATAGATCATTTCAGTTTCTTTCCTATTTTTCTCAGTGTTTTAGTTGTCTTTTTTTTTTTTTGTAAATCCATCATTTAAGTAACGTCTTTATTCTCTTTGAATCGGGGGGGAAAAATCTTATTGAAAACCCTCACCATAAACACAATAATCTAGAAAATGACATATAATACTTCTTCCAAAAATCCAAAAAAAAAACACACAGATTTCATGTGAAAATAAAAGTATTTTCCGCATGATTTATTTCATAAGCTCCTTTTTCGTCTTGTGATATTTTGCAAGATCAGAGGAAGGTTGTGTGGAGAGGAGGAAGCGGGGAGCAGTTGAACACAAACATCGGTTCGAATTCAAACCTAATTTAGCAGCAGTACAATGATGAGGATGGAACGAACCAGATAATGATGATCGAAGGAGTTTTTTGGTTTAGTTATTTATCCCCCATCTCATGGTATTGTCTGGTGTCGGTCGGTGTCTGGTAGTGGTGAAGCTCTGCCTACTGTGTTCAAATTGCACGTAAGTTGTGGATGTGGGAGTTCCCCCCGCATCACCACATCAGGTCTTTGTTTCAGTTCTTTGTGTCAGCCCAAGAAGGAACAAAAAAACAGCAATAAATATTGAATTAAAGGTAAACTGTTGTTAAAACCATTCAAGAAGGTTTAGAAGATGTAAAATAATATCTTCCTTCTTTCTTTTATCTCGCAGGGGTCAGGTAAATGAAATCGCAGTTTCATTTATTACAGTGGGCTAATTGTGGATATGTGAGGAGGTAAAACAGGGTTTTAGAAGGAATATTAATAACGATTTGCGGCCGGTCGTGGGTTAGAGTTCCCTGATGCAACCATTAAACGATAAGTCTAATAAAAGTTGCTAAAACTCACGTTCGGAATCGCCATTGAGAAATACGTTGCGTTCTATGAATCAAAAAAAGGAATGCGTACAAACTCATTGAATGTTAGAATGTCTCTCATATCCCATTCATGACATACAAGGGAATTGTTATTTTTTCTAATAAAGATTAAGAGAAACTGAAATACCAACTTTGACAAAAGTCAAACAATGTGGTCGGAAATAGATACAAAGAAGCAAACATTCATCACATTTTGCAATGGAGAAGTGAAAAATTGCGTAATCATCAATGATAGAAGGGAAGCACTATTTTATGATCCATCTTCTCCATATATTTACGAGTTGTTTAGATGTGATGAAAATTCAAATCTTTGGTTTGGCAGTTTTTCATTATTAAAAAGAATCGCTGTTTGCTCCAGAAAATGTTTCTTCAGAAAAAAAGTATTGAAAGCATTGAAAAGTATTTTCCCAATATAAGTAATTCCACTAAAATTGCTTATGCAAAAACATCCTCAAGGGTTGTTTTTAACACAAAATCTGCTCGCAGATTCCAAAAGGTTTTATACTTTCCATAAAAAGCCAGTAGACAGACACTTACTGTTACGTAGAAGCTTATAAAGGGTGTTTTTTTAAACGTAGTTTTTTTAAAAATCGAATAAAACACTCAAATTTGCATCATATATTAAAATTTTTTATATCGATAAATTGGTCTTTGCCATTTAATTTTTAAAGATAATTTCATGTAAATGTTGTCCACGGCTCCGTCTCAAAATGTCCATTTGGAAGGTCCAATTTTTTGCCACTTTTTCGAGCATTTCGGTCTGTTTTCGATGAATAAGGCTTGTTATGTTATCCTGTAAGGCTTCAATAAACATAACATCACAAGAAATAATCAAGAGGCGTTAAATCGCAAAATCTTGAGGGCCAACTCACAGGGCCAAATCGAGAGATAAACTGCTTTGCAAATTCATCCCTCAACATATCCATTGTTTCGCGAGCAGTGGGGCATGTTGGACCGTTCTGATGAAACCACATGGCAACCAAGTTCAACTCAGCCAATTGGTGCCCATTTCGCATGATGAAATGGCAGAATATGCTGTACACTTTTCACTTTGACAAATGACGTTTGGACGCCATTACCAACCAGTGCTGCCAACTTAATAAACTTAAATCTTAAAAAATCACCCTATATTTTAGATTACCTTTCATGACGTATCTCATTTGAGACGTCTAATATATGCTTCTACACCATATAAAGCCGACAATACTGTTTCGAATGATGGTTACGAGAAGATCGCAAATAAAAAACTTATCACACTCTGAGTACCGCGTTCGCTCATTGTAGACCATAACGCGGCTATTTCATGATATCAAAACTATGTTTAGGGATATTTCAAATAAATCCAGCTGAGGTTCTTTGTCGATTCATTACCGTTGACGAAACCTGCATTTTTCCTTATAGCAATATGAACCGTAAAGTTGCCGACAAGGATGCAGCGGTATACCAACTTCAACGTGATATAGCGCATCAAAATACTGCAATTGCGTTGGCTGAGTCGTGTGGTTACAGTTACACCAACGCAAAGAGGACATCCAAAACTCCACATATTCGTCAGATTTAATCCCTTGTGACTATTTTTCGTTTCAAAACCTTGAGAAACAGCTTACAAAATGTTGGGGAATCGTTGAACATATTATGTTGGAAATATTTACGAAATCATACTAAAAACGATTTTTCTACATATTAAAAATGCCAAAGCTGCGTTCACAATGACAGCGACAATTGTGCCATCTCTTTCTCACTCAAAGCATTTTACATAAAGACCATCCTTTTTTAGTACAAAAAATCGTCAACTTTAGCTAAATTTTTATTCGAAATAAAATTACACAAAAGAGAACTAGACGCTGATCGCACAAATTTGTTGTTTACATTGCGAATTCCTCTTGGCGAAAGTGTCGCTAGCATTGTGAACGTAACTTAATTGCCACACAGTGTTGATATGTAAAGAAAAAGAGTGTTTTTTACATATAATTTCGTATTAGTTGCTACAGGGTGTCCATCGGGAGACTATACTACTTTGTTTTGCCGCCATTTTGGTAAACATTAGTCTTGACAGTTCATATTTGGCAGTCGTGAAGTAGAGACGTGGCAATTTTATTATGGCAAAATAATCGGTGAACCAATGTGTTCCAAATCAATCATCGATTATTGTGACGAGGAGAAAGTTACGTGAAATTTTTGGGAGAAACAACGTGCCAATAAGACGCACTATTTGTCGTGTAGTAAATGATTTCGAAGAAAGAGGATCTGTGGCTGATAGTGGCAAGCATGGACCACAACGTATTGCAAGATTGGCAGAAAACATTACTGCTGCTCAAGAAAGTGTTCAAAACAATCCATCAACCTCAATTTGACGCCGTGTTCAGGAGCTTTGGTCTTCAAAGAACAATTTTGTCCACAATTTTGCACAAGGATTTGCATTTGTTTCCTTTTAAGATTCAGTTGGCACAAGAGCTTCTTCCACAAGACCATTTACGTCGCTGTACATATGCCAATATGATGTTACAGCTCGCCCATGACAACCCCGATTTTCATGAAAAAATCATAATGAGTGACGAAGCACATTTTCATTTGAATGGATATGTGAATAAACAGAATAGTCGGTTCTGGGCAATGGAAAACCCTCAAATTATTCATTAAAAGTGACAGCCTGGTGTGGAATTTGGTAACTGCCAATGGGGAGCGATACCATGATTTGATTGAAAACTTTTTAACGCCACAACTGCATGCTTTAGGCTTAATTAACATGTAGTATCAACAAGACGGTGCCACATCGCATACAGCCAGGATTACAATGGACTGCGAGACCTCTTTCCACAACAAGTTATTTCAAGAAGTGGTGATGTTGATTGGCCTCCACGGTTGTCTGATTTGATTGCTCCGGACTTCTTTTTGTGGGGATATCTGAAGAGCAAGGTTTTGTGCAAACAAACCAGAAACGCTTGAGCAACTCAAACAAAATGTTCGTGTTGAAATTAATGAAATACCGCGTGAAATGCGTAAGAATGTAATGAAAAATGTGCTCAAAAGGGCTCGCATTTGTGAGGCTAACAGAGGCGGTGGACATTTATCTTATATTGTATTCCATACATAATTGTCGACATTAAATAAAACATTTATCAGTATAAGATCCATTCCCTTTCATTTAATCAAAAATTATAAACAAAGTAGTATACCTTCCCGACGGACACCCTGTATTAACATCGGTTTTGTCCTATTGCCATGCACGTTTTATATACATATATACTCGTATAACGTAACTTTATACGATGGCATTTATCTTGTGTAGTTTCTCCTAAGATAACATCCTTTTTTTGCCATATTTTAAACAAAACAAGAAAATCAAAAGAAGGTTAGCTTTTGTATTTAACTCCCCTACATTTCTTAGCTTCTGTTGTAACGTTATCAAAAACGCAAACAGTGAAACTGTACATTTAAGTTTAACTGTACCTTTAAGTGGTGACAATTAGTTATTAAAGATCTGTGATGCTCCTCTTTGATTATCCTTGCACAGTGAAACTCAATACCTTTTTGCTCTTTTTTTGTCAATTTTTTTTTTTTTTTTAAGACATTTTTTTCATATGATTATAAAAAATATAAATGTAATTTGATCTTTGCTTGGTAAAAGTGTACTAATAAAAACAATAAATTGAAAACATCTTCAAGGCTGAATTGAATTGATAACAAGAAAGGACGATGGAGAATATTGTGTTAAATTACGGTGTAGGTTTCATGCTTTTAATTGAGCGTTAAATTTTAAAAATGAATATTTTGAGAATCTTGGCTCTCCATTATTAACGTACGTACGTGTAAATTGCATTTAGGTGGGGAAAGGTGTCAATGTTTTCGTATTAATAATAATATTGCACTTGTCCCGGCCTATAGGCGATTTATAATAAAACAACAAGCGCATGGAGATAAATGTTATAAATGTAATGAAAGTAAATATAATTATCCAGAGTCTTCAGTAAATTATTAAAAAAATTATAATCGCGTGTTTTACCTCCACATACCAGTGAATATATTTGAACCGCTGATTATAACCACCACTAATTATCATGACCAGTGGACGGCTTACATTTTTAATGGAATCGGCGTAGATGAAAATCCGAATGTTGCAGGTTCTATTCCTGTATGAGGAAAAAATTAACAAAAGTTGTTTTAAGGAAGATTGCAGTCACAATGGAGACTAAAAAATGTAGCAAAAACTTCTTTGCCTTCACTTAGACGATATAAAACTTTAAAATTTTGCAATTTCGAGAATTGTGATGATGAAAATAAACGCCATTTTAAGAGAACTTCAGGCTCATTAAAGAATGGGATAGCTTAAGTTATGAGATCACTATTTTATGCGTTTTTAATATAAAAATCATTTTATACGAGGTCAGTCTCAAAACTAGCTGACCTGACGTATAGACGATCCAGTAGATTAAAAAAATAATTTTGGTGAAAACATAAAAAAAACATAAAAAATAAGTTTTAAATATAAGGCGTCACGATGTTTAGTTTTTTTATTTGAGTCATCAAAAGTAAACGAACGACCTCAGTGAATTTGTAAACATGGAAAAAATTGGTCACCGTTATGTAATTCAATATTTCCATTTGAAAAGTCTCAGCCCAACCAATATTAAAGTCGATCTAGATTCTACTCTGTGGGAATCTGCTCCTTCGTTTACGACTGTAAAATATAGGGTAGCAGAGTTTAAACGATGCCGTACAAACTGCCAAGGCGAACACCGTAGCGGTCGACCAATTGAGGTGTCCACGCCAGATACGGTTAAGAAAATCCACAAACTGGTATTGAATGATTGCCGACTGAAGGTGCGTGAGCTAGGTGAAATTATAGGCATTTGAAAAAGTGCTATACATCATATATTGCCTGAAGATTTGAAGATGAGAAAGCTGTGCGCAAAATGGGTGCCGCACTTGCTTTCAGCAGAGCAAGAAAAGCGCCGTGAAGATGCTTCAGTAGAGTGTTTGTTTCACTGCAATAAAGTTGAATTTTAGCATCGATTTATAACCATGGATGATACATGGGTCCACCACGACTTCACACCTGGGACAAAGGAGCAGTCAAAGCAGTGGACTGGTTTGGGTAATCGCGTGTCCAAAGAAGGCGAAGACGGTTCCATCTGCTGCATGCAGGCTCATGGCGTCTGTTTTTTGGGATGCGCATGGGATTATTTTTATTGATTATCTTCAGAAAGGTCAAACCATCAAAGCGAATATTACACTAATTTATTGCAACGATTAAGTGATGAAATTATAGGAAAATAGCCGGCCGCATTTATCGAAAAAGAAAGTGTTGCTTCATCAAGACAATGCTCCAGTTCACGCATCCACTATTGCGATGGCCAAAATTAATGAATCAAAGTTCGAATGGCTTCATCACGCTCTATATTCGCCAGATTTAGCTGAATCGGGCTATTTTCAATTTAAAAAATTGAAAGAATGAATGAAAAGACGAAGTCTGCGGTTGATGGTTACTTTAATAAGTTTGTCATTCCTTACTATAAACAGGGTATAGTAGAAGCTATTGAATATCACTGGAAAAAGTGTATTGAGCTAAAAGGAGGTTATGTTGAAAAATAAAGAAAATGTTTCCCCAACTTTTCTGTGTCTCCTTTGTTAGGTCGGCTGCGTAGTTGTGACATTTGTCACGTCAATACATATATAAAGGGTTCTCCATTTTTCGGTTTCAAAAGTAAAGTCAATTAAAGCACACATAAAGTGTGATTTCGATTAAACGTTTATTTCATTATAATGCTGGGATAATTATGTAAGAAATAATGGGTTATCCATTCAGTGGTTAAAAACCGCAAGTCCATTTACGAATAACTTTAAAAATAGTTAAAATTTACGCGCTCTTCGGTTGTTAAACGATACATATTCGTAAATGGTAAGCCAGACCACCAAATTTGTAACCCATACATATACGTTTATAATAATATTTTCATATATGCATTGTTTTCGCTCAATGTGTTAATTTATTTTATTATTTTTTTTTTACAGCTGGCCGTTATTGGCGACAGTCTCCTGCTTCGGAATAATGTTTTATAGATCAGGTAATATTTTATGTACAATGTTTTTACATTATCTGTGATTATTCGTATATCGCTTACTGAGATGCTATAACGAGTGGTACTTCAGGCGCAATATAATGTACAGGGTGGCTAACAAATAACTTTTTAATTCATTGAAATTATTTTATAATATCTATCTAAAAAATAATAAATTTTTATGGAATGTTTTTATGGCATTTAAAAGAACTACTAAATTTAAATAGTCTACGCTAGTTAGCACATCGTTATTGAACTGTTTTAAATCATCACTGTTAGCTGTTTTTTTTTTTTATAAAATTTCGGCAATAAACCACACAAGAAAAAACCAGATGCAGTAAGGCCAGAGGGACCTTGAGGTCAACGAAATACGAGTGTAAAGTTTCTTGAAATCATCACATAACAGACCTATCTGGACAAGTCGCTTCATCATACTTGAAGGTGATTCTTTTTCAATGCAGTTTTGGAAAGAAATTTTGTTTTAATATCGTGAAATACCATCTTGATTCACTAACCAATCTTTATTAAGACCGTCACAAATCTCAATTTTTATGTACTGCAATTTTAACTCGTTAATAGGCTTTCGCAAAAAAACCCTATTTAACAAAACAATTCAGAAATATTTCGCCAATATCATCCTGCGTATATACTACTATGTAAATAGAATTAGACTGGCTTTTATTTTTTATTATTATTATTATTTTTTTTACAAAAAGTTTTTTGTTTTTAAGAATTTTTTTAATTCATGTAGCTCCTAATTATTGTCGCTTCTGGTCATATTGGCGCGATATAGATGATTCTACTGCGGACCACACCATTCTTCTTTGCAGGTATTTGGTCATTATCCTATATAGGACCTCATAAGATCTCCATTGCCTCCCTCACATACTCCATATGTGTCTTGAATGATAGAACGGTTATCTATCACCACGCCCAAATACTTCAGATTGCCCTTTATCGCAGTCGAACATCCGCCAATATTCAGGGGAACATATTTCTTAGCACTTCCAGTTCGACTTAGCACAGCCTCGGTCTTTTTTGGTTAATTTCAATCCCATTAATTACAGTCAGGATTTAACTACTTTAAAAACAGCATTTGCAACAGTAATCATCTCCGGGATATATATTACAGGGATTGCCAAGGCTTTGTCGTCTGCGAATTCAATTATCTTAACATTCATAAGAAGGCTCAATGTCAATACTCTATATTATATACATATATTATCCTTGTGGCACACCGCCGCTTATTCTGCCTTTTCCCTCTGTCCAATATCAGTGTCGTATACGATTACCCTATTCCGCAGCCACCAGATGTTACGGTACATTAAAGCACCGCAGAACACTCAAAATGCGTTCCCAATAAACAGTTTTGAAGTTTTTTTTTTTCACGCCCAACGTTACGATCACGCTTTATTCCTTTGAACCATTTCTTCAAATTCTTCCCTCAGTTGCACTTCTACTAACCATGTCTTTTAAATCAAAAATATGGATTATACATTTTCTGTTTTCAAGTAAAGTCTTCTATAGGGTTATCCATTTTTTGATTTCAGAAGTAAAGTTTAATAAAACCCGCATAAAGCTATGATTTCGATGGAACTTTTATTTCATTATAATGCTTGAACCTTGTCATTATGTACGAAATACAATTTCATTTAAATGACCGCCACTGGGTTGGTTGCAGCAGTGGATCTTTTTGAGGTAATTTTCGAAAAAATATGGCCCAATGACACCTCCAGACCATAATTTGCACCAGACAGTCACTTTTTCCGAATGCAATGGCTTTTTCACAAACACTTCTGGGATCTCCGAGCCTCATATGCGAAAATTTTTCTCGCTGACGTAACTACTGAGTGAGAAATGAGCTTTATCGCTGAAAAAAACTGTACGATTGAAGGCCCACGTTTGAATCATCACCATTTTTGTAGTAAATTTTAACTATTTTTACGCGTTGTTCCGTTGTTAAACGATTATTCGTAAATGGCAAACGTTTCCCCTAGATAAATAACACTTCAGATGACAGGTATTTAACAGCTGACAGCCTTGCCAGACCGGCGGTTTTGAAACCACTAAATGGATAACTCTGTACATTTGTAAAATCGTGAAATGAAATTGTAATACCAAAGAACATAATTTTACGCGTAATTTTCGTACGATATTCCGATTTCAGTGTTGGAAAAAAAAGAGAAAAAAAAATGCCGCGCAGTTTTTTCACGACCATGGAATTTTTCTTGTAGAAAAAACGTAATACAGGATGGCGCACGAATCGTGCCACAAACACAATGTCAATGCCAATGGGACCTTTATTTAAAGATAGTGGAGGAGTTTTTTTTTACCCGGGATTTGGTTCTCAACAGCATTTGGCTCCAGCAAGATGGAGCAACTGCACACATAGCCAGACCGGTTATGGCGGAGCTCCAACGAAAATTCCCCAACAAATTAATATACGAAAACTCCACTTTCCGTTGGTCCCCAAGGTCTCCCGACTTGACTGCACCAGACTTTTTTTTATGGGACTACATCAGGCAAGAGGTGTATAAAAGGAAACCATTAAAACAATAATTGAAGGGCGGTGAAAAACTTTGTGATCAGGTGTTGCATAAGTGTGAATAAGCACGGAGGTCATTTACGACGATCTATCATCTCTAAAACCAATTAGTGACGTAAAATAAAATTGAATTTTTCTATTCAATAAAAAAAATGAAATGTATTGATTAAACAAAAGTTACTTGAATTTCTCATTACCCATGCAAATGGTGCGCAACCCTGTATTACGTAGTTTTTCAAAAATCGCAGTTTTGAAATATTGCTAAACAATGGGGATTGACTGAAAATATGTTTCAAAATAAGAACCATAATAATAATAACGAAAATAAACTGGACTGTGTCCTAATTCCATTTATGTCGTATTTTTTCTTGTGATCACACATATAATTAATCAAGTTCTTCAGCTACCATTGTTGACTTCATTGTTTCAGCTGATAAATTTATTTTTGCAATTTTTATCAATTATCTAGCGCTACACTATTAATGGGCATCTTACAAAATAAAGCTTCGACAAATATTTTAAGTTATTAGAATTTTCAATCAACAATCACAAGACATACAAAGGAATAGAGTGAATTTATAGTTGTTACTGTCTGTCCTCCCCTCCTTTTTTAAATTAGCCACAAATGTGTGTTTGTAATTATTATTAAATTTTTGTATTAAAATGTGTTTACAATTAAAGAACTTTACCCTTATCTACCCTATAAACGTCACTGTAATATTACTAATACATACGTATATACTTTTCTTTCACTTACAATTGCCCAGAAATTTAAGAGAAACTAGGAATTAATTGAATAAGAGAATAATTGGCTTTAGTGAGAGAGAGAGAGAGTGTGTGAACACTGATGAGGTATAGAGTATGAGGGTAGTTTATTATAATTTGTTAGAAACTATTTCATTACGTATAACTAAGACAAATTAATATATATATAACATTAAGCGTATGTTTATTAGATACACAACAATCAGAATAACAACAAAATAACTCAGTGCAGACAATGTGGAAAGAAAGGAAACGGAATGAACTGCAGAGAAAGCAAAACAATCAATGATTGGTATTTTCCATGACTTCTTCGCGAGAAACAGTTTTTGCTGTTTGTTGTTTATCGATTATAAATTAATGTGAAAATTAGTTTCAAATTCATTTATGTGCACGTGTCTGTTTAGTATACAATATATGTATAATATTTAATTGTAAAAAATGTTTGTATTGGAAGAAAACAACTATACTCGTAGACAGCTTATTATTCCTTGATTTACTTATTTTTTGTTTTATGAATAAGCTGCAAATCGAAACATCTAATATATGCATACTAATAAGTTTATAATAACAGAATACATCGGCTTTTTGACTTTTTTATTTCAAATATTTGAAAAGTCGACTTTTTAAGTTCTTCGATTTTTTCAAATATATGAAAAATCGGCTTTTTCAGAAATGCGAAGTCGATTTTCAGATATATAAAATATTTTTTTTTTTATGTAAAGATTCAACACTTTAACTTTTTGAAATATAGGAAAGTCAAGGTTTCGAGGATTTATTACAAAAAACTTTTTTAATTTTATATTTTATTTTTAATTAATCTTTCAATAATACTCTTAAATACAAAATAATACGAGCAAATAATGTCTCATTTGATTTTTTCCTCGTGAAAAAACATAGTACCGACTTTTCGTTTGAATTCCCATCCAATGTGGTGTCACTGTCTCAAATAAAAAAATCGGTTTTTCTATCTAATTTTGAAATCGTTTACTTTTTGATTTCATTTTGGGTGTTGTTCCCTACGGATTTCTCAGACAATGCAATGTAATTTAGCTTTCGCAACAATATCGCACCAAAAATCGACAAAACTAGCGATTAAACTAACTTATAATTAAAACTACAAAAAAATAAGTTGTTTTAAATGAGTCGCATTTAAATAAATTTAATTTTATCCATATAAATACAATACAAATAACAATGAAGAGGGAGGAAGAGAAATGTAATAGCAAAAACGATAAACGATAGAAACGAAAATAAAAAATAAATAAATGATATGAATGAGTCATTATGAATAAATAAATATGAATAGCAAAACCCAAATACTTAGCAGTATTTATGACTAAACATTTATTTATAAATAAATACTGCTATATCTCTAAATTATTCACTCGCAAGTAAATATAAATGTATAAATGAATATTTTAAAGATATAAAATGTAATAAATGATTTTTAGTCCATCGACCTGTTTTTTATATCCAAATAATTTTCTTATTTTATACAAAGTTTAATTAAAAGAGAACATTATTTGTATATAAAAATTATTTATAAAAGATATGCAAATTTGTTTATAACCGTAACGTTGTGTTATTTGCATCAAAAAATAATAAATTTAGAGTTTTATAAGTTCGTTTATTTATTATTATTAAATTTAAGTCCATTAATGGTATCCATTTTAAAATTAGTAATTGTGTGTGACCAATTAATTCACTATTGATGAAAGCAACACAAATTTATTTATATTTATGATTGCATAAGTTGTGGTAAAAAGAAATCAATTTTTTTGCATGAAATTGAAGGGTTTGTTTGTCAGATCTCAGGTGATATGATTAGGTTAAATATGCACCATTTTGTTCGATAGCTTGTTGTCATTATGACGGGTTTCTGGCGAGTCACTATCGATATGCGTGGCCTATCCTTGTCCTAATGGAACACAATTTGTCAACAGTTGGCCAAAGCTGGCCGCTTATGGGCGATCGCTTCTATCAGATGGTCCAATTGTTGATGTAAAAAGCAAAAAGAAAAATGAATTCCCTTGCATCCCATTAATGAGGTATGGGATGGCTTCTCACATTTAGTGCCCTTATATGTATTTTTTTTTAGACTCACTCAACGGGATGTACAATTTAGCGAACATTTTGAACGTCATAGTCTGAAAAGCATTTACAAGACTAATCAATTACTCGACTCTTGGAAGACCGGCGCTCAAATAATTATAGGAGGCTATAAGCGGGATTGAATCCGGCGTCATGTAAACGCTAGTCGCGTGTACTAACCACCATGCCATGGTCGGTCACATTGTTGGCAATAGAAATCCGTATTAGTAGGAGTTTGGCCGTACCGGAGCAGCTTGTAGTAGAGCAGATTCACTGCCAATCCTGCCGACTCGAGCGCATTCGTTTTTGCTTTACTTTATCGCTTTTCATAACCGCTTCAGAAATGAATCAATTTTGTGCGATTCAGCAGCAGCGATTTCCAGGTGGAAATGCGTTTCATGAGGATTTTTTTTTTGCGTTAACTGATGTGGCACCCACCCGTACAACGAGCTTTTTTTGTATCCAGCTTTATTCAAGTGGTTCTAAACGATTTTTTGTGCCCTTCTTCGGCTATCGAAAAAGTGCATGACGGTCGGGATTGACGATTTCTATTATTTTATCGACATCTGGCCTTCCAGATCGTGGCGCAGTTTTGACATAAAGGACACTATCTCCTAGAAATCCCGCAAATGTTCAAATCTACGATTACTAGCAAAACAAAATCTATTTGTGCAATATTCTTTAGTTTTCACTTACATACAGCCATTTCAAAAATGTTTAATGTTATTTAAAAAATATGTTTGCGAAATTACTTATGTTACAAATTACAAATTACAATATGTTTTATAAGGTTGCCACTTTTCACCAAAATTATTTCTTTCAAACTACTGGCACCATCCATACGTCAGATCGGCTAGTTTTGGGACCGCCCTCGTAAAACATTGTTCATGAACAAAAAAATCAAAATTATGAATGAGTGAAAATGAATCATTTAATCGACGTTCAACATATGGAGCCCAATTTCTCCCCTCCTTTTGAATGATTCCCAGCGATATAAAGCTATGTGACATTTCTGACTGAATCACTTCTAATGTAATTTTTAGTACTTGCATAAAGCGTAGATCTATGCTGACTTTCATATATAGAAAAATGGTCGTGGAATTTTTCCAGCAGACAGTACTAATTTATCGGCATTGCCAGCTTTTCTTAGATTGATTTCCAGCACTGAAGTCGGAATAATGGCCATTTTTACATCGCAATATATTCGATAATACATTTGTAAACTTGAAAATTAAACAGTAATTAAGAAAGACGCCGCAACTTAACAAATCATACATATGACGTACAATTATTAGCTGTTCCAATTTCAGTGTTGGAAAGCAATGCAAGATAGGCTGGTAATGCCGATAAATTTTCTAAAGCAAGCAATGTCTTGCTTTTTCCTCGTGAAAAATCATAGTACCTAGCTTAAGGCACGAATTTTCCTTCAATAATGACTCCTATTTCGCGTTTCCGTAAACTTTCGATCTTTTGAAACCATTACCGAAAACTTTTTCTCCAATTTATGTTTCTACAACCAATTGATGAGCCTTGGCTGCAGATATTTTCAAATTAAAGAAACAAAACTCAACATCTACTCAAAAAAAATGTGTTGCCTGATGTTCACACTTTATAGTATGACGTTTCACATCTGACGGTTTCAACCATAACTTCCTGGTGGCGCCATCTTTCGTAGAACGGCAGAGACTCCAGGTATTCTTACAAATTATTCACATAGAAATTCCAAAAACATGAGTAATGATTTTTTCCATTTACGAACCAAGAGTAGAATTGTATTCGAATGAAATAATTTAAACTTTTTGTCGTCACATAAAGCCTATAATATTTGAGTGTATTTTGTTAAATTTTTAAGATTTTCTTTGAGTTTAAACCAATCGTTAAAAATCTGCAGTAAATTAAGTTTATTAATATGTACGTAGTGTTCTCTATACACAAATACTACGGTAAAACAATGCTTAATATAACAGTGTGTGTGTGATAGTCTAAATATAAATATTTTATTGGTGGGTTAAGCAATTTAATTGTTAATAAATTCAATAAATATTTGTATTTGTCGTGCATTCAATTATTGCTGAAAAATTGTTTTTCTTTTAGCTATTTACGAATTACATCTAAAATATATATTATATTATATACGAGATATTATATATATTACATTATATATATTATATTAAAAATGTATTACGTCTTTCTCTGCGGTATAAATACAATATATGTAACCACTTTTTTTTAAACCAATATTCGTACATACATACACTAGTTTGTAATATAATTAGAAAATAAATATATAATTTTCTTATGTTTTCTTTAATGCCCTAAAGAGATCTTAAGTCCCACTAATGTAAATCATTAAGAGAGTCTTTGCATCTCTTCCCCTCTTTCAGAGTACAATGATATAGCAAAGATGTTAATTAGAAATTAACGTATAAAAACGTTGCCAGATTGACACTGAAAATCCTGACAGGCAAGTGCATTTAGGCACGTTTTATTTAAATATTTTTAACAAATGAAGAATTGCGGAAATAAAATGTTATAATTGTGGCGATAATCTTAATAAGCTGCATTAATAAATATTCGGTAACTGAAAGTATAATACATCGAAGGCCGATTCTTTTGTAGTTTTAGCGCAGCTAATTAAATTGTATGTTATGCCGTTACACAACTGACATTTCAAGCTTCAATTTATGATACGTCACAACATTTTCTGTTTACTTTAAAATCACAGTGTAAATATGAGGACACGAGAGAGAAACATTTCCGCCCTTTAGTTTTCGGAAAGGCAAAAAAGTCAAAAACCCACATTGTGATAGATATACAGGGTGGCGCAATAGAACGTGCATATTGCATCATCTTTTTTTGCGGGGTAGAAAAGGCGCGGGCGGGGGGGCGCCTACATCGTTGGGTTGGCGGGCTCATGGAGTTTTAGTCGCTATGAATCACTTCGACGGGAAGCGTCGCGCATTTTGTATGCGCGCATTTTATGAAAACTTTCGTTCATATATTGCTACTAGACGACTATATTGTGCTGAATATGGACTATGGCGAATTAGTGAAGCTCCGAGTGCTAATTTAATTAAAATATGGGTAAAACGTTTTGAAGAGACCGGTTCAACATTTAAACCACAAGCAAATGGTCGCCCAAGAACATCTAGGACCGAAGACAATGTCGAGAGAGTTATGGAGTCAGTACGAGGAAATCCACAAATGTCGACTCGCAAGAGATTGTCTGTCTTACAATTATCGCGATGAAGTTTGCAACGAATTTTAACATTGGATCTTAAACTGCATCCATATAAGCTGCAATTAACACAAGAATTGAAAGAGTTTGACTTCACAGCAAGGCTCGCATTTGCTAATAAAATACTTAATCGATTTTCCAATTTTGACAATATCCTTTTCTCTGACGAGGCTCATTTCCTTATGAATGGGTTCGTAAACCGTCAAAATTGTCGTTACTGGAACAGTGAAAATCCCAAAATCAAACACCAGAAACCATTGCATAGTCCTAAAGTGACAGTATGGGCAGCAATCTCTGGCAGAGGAATAATTGGTCCTTTTTTCTTCGAAAATGCGCGGGACCAAAACGTCACAGTTAATACGGAACGCTATGTTGAGACGTTGGACGGATTTTTGGCTCCAGAAATTGAAAGTTCAAGAATAGTGAAATCCAGAACTTGGTTCCAACAAGATGCAGCTAACTGTCACACATCAAATGACTCCATGGCGGTGGTGAAGCAGATGTTCCCTGGCAGACTGATTTCGAAAAGAGGTGATATCCCATGGCCCCCACGTAGTCCAGACTTGACGCCTCTTGACTTTTTTTGTGGGGATACCTCAAACACAAAGTCTACAGTAATAATCCAAGAAACATCGCTCAGCTCAAGGAGAATATCCGTGGTGAAATAGCAGCCATTACACCAGTATTACTGAAGAAAGTTTTCAATAATTTTCGTTTGCGGTTAGAGGAGTGCCGTCGTAGAGAGGGTCACCATTTAGATGCTGTTATTTTCAAAAAAATAAACTCCATTTATTACTCTACAATGCCTTAGATTTATTTTAACCATACCTTTTGTATTTGTTTTTTAATCTATTTTTTAAATATGCGCCACCCTGTACATATGGTCAAAAATAGGTACACCTGCATATTTTTGTTTAACTTTAATATGGTAAGGCCTTTAAAAGTAAAAACAAAACTGGGGATTCCCCGTTGTTTTCATTGTCAGTTAGTTTTGTTCAGGTGTGATTTCAGTACTTCGTCAAAATAATAAATTCATTGCTGATTTCTTTAATATTTTCGCAGTCTGCTGGTGTAGTCTTTTTGGAAAGGCTAGTTATTTTACTGTTGTTTATCTCTATTCATAACAAAATACTCGTATATAGTAAAAAAATCAGCCATTGGTCGAAAAAGTCATTGTTCTCCGGAGGAAAGACAAATTGTTTCAAGGTTAAGAGAAAGTGGCCAAAGTCTTCGTTCTATAACAGATGATACTATGAATCGGTCGCTATTTTTTTTGTCAAAAAATGCTTTAAAGCCTAAAAAGCCCGTCGAAACTCGCGGAAGGACCCGTTTGTGTCTTCAAGAGCGATTTCAGCAGAAATTGGAAATGTAATTTCATCGCGAACGGTTCGTCGTAGACTACAAGAAGCACATTTATTAGGACGGATAGCCAGAACAGTTCCTTTGCTTAGACAAAAAAAATTTAAAGGCTGGTCCGGAGGAGACGGTGGAAAAAAATGGCGAAACATTTTGTGGAGCGATGAAACAAAAATTAATGTATTTGGAAACGACTGTGCCCGGAAGGTTCTAGGCTGAAGCATACTTCTAAGTTGGTAAAGGATTGGTTCCAAGATAATAATGTTGCCCTTCTTGGCTAATGTGTTTGGAAACGACTGTGCCCGAAGGTTCGACGCCCTAAGGGTAAGGAATTCCATGTTTACAAAGAAGATGGTCAAGCACGGGGGCAGCAATATTATACTCTGGGGTTGTTTTTCGTGGTATTGTGTCGGTCCGATACATCGAATTACCGAAACTGACCAGATTCCACTACAAAGATATCTTGGAAAATACGATGTTTAACTATGATGTGGAAAGTATGTCTCTTAGATAGACATTCCAGCAGGATAAACAATCCGAAGCCTACTTCTAAGTTGGTAAAGGATTGGTTCCAAGATAATAATGTTGCCCTCCTTGACTGACCAAGTCAATCTCTGAACTTAAATTCAATCGAAAATCTTCGGAGAGAGTTGACACAAAGAATTAGAAAAGAGGTGCTTAAAAATAAGGATCAGTTATGGAATTTTGTTCAAAAAACTTGGTATGAAATACAAGTAGAAACCTGCAGGAAGCTTATTGCCAGCATGCCAAAAAGAGTCAACAAAATAATTGAAAATAAATGTGGATATACCGGCTTTTAACGAAACTCAGCCAATTTGGCAGACACAAATTTATATTTTTACTTTTTTGTTCATTTTAACTAAATGTACTTAATATTTTGTCCAATGTTTTTTGATTAATTTCTTGCTTTTTGAAAAATACTTAATTTAATTTTTGTTTTTTGTTATTGTTTTAGTATTTATTTTATTTCTAATGTTATAACAAAATAAATTAGTAATTGTTTTTTCTTTTAATTTAAATAAACTTTCGTCTACGAGCCTTTAAAAAAATATATGGGGTGTACTTATTATTTTAATCATATGTGTATCTTAACAGAAAACAAATGCAAAAATTTGATTCACAAAATTCCGTCGCGGAATTCTAAGCTCTAAGGTGACCACCAGCGAGGGTGGCCAGGTGAAATTAATTTAATAAGTACGAAATCAAAGGCGTTATCGAGTTGGACCGTTACGTTTCGGTTCAAGAAGTTGCTGAGAAGCTGAAACTATCGCACACGATCATTTAAAACCTTAACAAAACGGACAATCACTTGCTGAAAAATGGATTCTTTTCTACTTTAGCCGAAAGAAATTCTGGTCCAAGCAAGATGAACGCACTCAAACTTCATCGAAGCCTGAATTGCACCAAAAAATTTATGTTGTCAAGCTGGCTAAATTTGAAGAGGGCGGCTTTGAACTGAACTTTCACCGAACCAAGCCATATATTCTGGGGTATATTGTAAACAAGTGACGAAGTTTGATTTCACACTAAAAAAAGGATCTGAATTCGTAAATTGCAAAGACATGATTTTTTCACCATGACAATATTATGCGGTCTCGGCAAAGAATGCTGGAGCTTGAATGGGAAATGATGCCACATCTACCTTATAGTCCTGATCTGGAACCTTCGGAAATGGATTTATTCAGAACTCTGCAAAATTTTTTAAATGGAAAATCCTTCAATACCGATGAGGACCCAGGAACTGAACTGTCCACGTATCAGTCACTCTTCCAAACTGTGATAAAATTGCGAAATGGCAAATTGGCAGACTGAAATTAATTGTTTAAACACCAGTTTTTAGATTTATTTGGAGCAAAGAAAACCGAAATTATTTTTCTGTTAAACTGACAGTACCAAACAAAAGTAATATGTTGTAAGTTGTGAGAAAAATTTAAACCCTTTGTAACTTTTTTTATTTAAAGACTGACTTTTTGCTGCAAAACTTCATGCTGAAAAAAAAAAAATGGTCGTAAAATTTGAAGCTAAATTTTTCCACCAGACAGTACCTTTTTTTTTGAGGAGCAAGCTCTGCAACGCTTTTTTTTGCGAGGAGTTTTGTTGTCAACGCCCACCTTCTTCTGTTATTTTACAACACTGAAATCGGAATAACTTAAATTTTTGTGATTTGACACCGTTAGACTTTTCGGACTACGTCAAAGGCTAAATTTGAGCAGATAATCCCCAAACGTTGGAGCATTTGAAAATCAACATTCTCATAGATCAAGTTGTCGCCCTAAATGTGTGAAAAAAAGGCTGAAAACTACCTTAAAAGGATCCACTGCTGCAACTATACCAACCAGATGTAGTCATTTAAATGATATTGTACATAATGGCAAGGTCCAAGTATTATATTGAAACAAAAGTTTCATCAAAATTATAGCTTTATGCGTGTTTTATTTAACTTTACTTTTGAAACCAAGAAATGGATACTCAAGCTTAGCTTGCCTATGAATATGGTGCATTTTTATATCAAATTTCGACTTCTTAGATAAAGCGGTGCGATTTCTATAGTGCTTTCAGCAAATACATGACGGACGGACGGACGAACTTATGCTTAGAAGATCAGCATTGATTTTTGCGAATATCCGGAATATATCTGTGCTTGCAAGGAAGAACGACTTAACTAGGAATTTGCCGTTTTGAAATATTAAGCGTTTTCCAAAAAATCGCTATTATGGAAATTTGCTATAACTTTAGAAATGTATCGATTTTTGAAATCAAGATCATGCGACACGTTGTATCTTAAAGATATAAACAATATTAATATAAACAAAAAACACTTATGTCGATTTGTAAACATATTACATAATTGTTCAAAAATCACTCTTTTGGGAGATCGCTATAATTCGTGAACTATACCGAATTTTAGAATGGCGAAAAGTCGTAGGTATGCTTCAAAATAAGAGCAATAATAACTTGACTTTATTCTAATTCCACTTTATTCTAATTCCACTATCTTAAGCATAGATATATCTTAGATTACTATATCTTGTTGATACAAAGTGGAATGACAAAATAAATATGGTAGTCCCCATACAGTAGAACTCCAATTATCTGAACTCCGATCAACCGAATCGCTGATTATCCGAATCGCTTTTGTCTTGTGTAAAACAGCTTACTTTGACCGAGATGTATAGGAAACACTGATTTTTTTTTTTATGTATGTACATATTTGTACCTAAATGTTGTACCTAAATGCATACAATGCCAAAAATAAGCTCTTTTACTTTAAAATCCCCTTTTTTTTCAGAAAAAATCCAATTATCCGAATTTTTGATTATCCGAATGTGGTCCGGTCCCAATTGATTCGGATAATTGGAGTTCTACTGCACTACTATTGCTTGCTGATTGATACATACATACATCGCCTCTCGATCTATTTACTTGAACGTATGTATGTCATAAGACGTGACCGAAACTAAATTGATATCAATATATAATATACATTGGAAATTGCTGAAATTTCTATACTGGTTTAAACATTCACAAATTAAATTGTATGCATTTTAAGAAACAAAAGGTCAGTTCATAGTTATTTAGGTAAACACACACTACTGCTGCGATAATGACCCATTTCCTGTAGTTTAAATTGGCGCACTTTGCAGGCGCCATTAATGCATTCATGCAACTTCCTTCAACGGTTCTGAGCATATGGCAACGCTGTGCGTTCATATTCATTTTAATAATTTACTCTTTATATAATTCCTTTTCTCTCTGTGACTCTTAAAAAATATTTTCGTGCTAAGAGAAATGATACGTCGCTTACTCGTGTTTTGAGTACAGTTAACTGTTATACTACATCTTGATATGTTTACATGTGAGACTGCCTTGTGGATGAATGGTGGTGGTTTTTGTATTTCTCATGCCCGTTTGAAGTTATGTTCTTTAATGCTTCGCACATTATTTTTGTGTTGTTTTAATGTTTATAATCTTAAGTTACAACAAAACAAATAATGAAAAGGAAACCCCTCAAATAAAATAAACCGAAACTGTACAAAAGAAAAACATATTTTTATAATTAACGAGTATTTTGTGTGCGTGTGTGTGTGAGGGCTTAAGTCGTCGTAGCCATTGTTGTCGTCGTTGCTGTCGTAGTCGTCGTCGCCGACGCTGCTGCTGTCGTTGAGAAAGAAGAAAATTTAAACAAAACAAAACACAAGAAACTCAACAAAAATTGAACGAAATACTAAACAAAAACCCAACAACGCGCGCTCGGCATTAAATAGCTCTATGTGCGAGCGTGTGTGTGTGCTGCCTGTGTTTGCGGTGGCCGTGTCCGTGTGTGTGTGTGTTTAACAGTTTTCGAGAAGGCGAACGCGCGAAAGAAAACGACGTAATAAATATGGAAAATAAAAAAATATATACAAAATAATTGTTTTAAGAGTTTAGTTTTAACTTAAGTGTGGAAGAGTAAAGACATCAACAAGGTGGCCGGGGCGACACCAGACAACAACAGATATTTTTTTTGTGTTATAACAGCAGAGAGGGAGAGAAAAAAAAAGAAAATAATTAATTTTTTCAAAGAAAATTAGCATAATAAGAAAATAGCCCCGGAAATTTTGTAAATATATAAATTTTATTGAATAAAATTAAAAAAATTTCAAATATTTGACTTGTAATCCAAGGTAAGTAAGCATGACAAACGATAATATAAAAATAAAAACAAATTGCTTTGAAAATGAAAAAAAAAAAAAAAATTTACAAGTACTTATTTAAAAATTCGCATTTTTGTGATGTTAACATATTTACGACCAATGCATATAATTTATTTTTGCTTACCAATCTACTTTTTATTTTTTTTCGCTATCATTTTAAGTTATTGTAAATTAACCGCAGTCATTGTTGCCGTTGATGTTGTTATTGTTGTGAAATAGAGCTTTATAAATATAATGTTGTTTAATACGATAATTTATTTTTTCTTCTTCTTCGAAATCTTTATAATGTTTTATTACTTTATGTGCTGCTCGCTCTATACAACAAACAACAGCAATAGGGGAAAAATAAAAAATAATAATTACCATTGTATTTTATTAAGCATGAAACAAGAGAGAGTGACAACGAAGAGGTAGAGAGACATAGAGAGGGCAAGAGAGATGGAGTCACTGTGCAAGAGTGTGCTATAGAGCAACCGTTTCATAGAACATCATGCACTGTTCTGTGACAAAGATGGAACTTTTCTGTCATGATGCAGAGTACAAAGCAACGTAAAACATTTGTGTACAACAGATTACAATGAGCACATGGCCAAACAAAATGTGTGATGTATAGGTACATGAGGAGACAGCGATATCGGTTACTATTATTAAAGTAAAGTTGATAAAAATGTAAATTTTGGATACGAACTTAATAACAGATTAGCTGGATTACACTTGATCGCTTTCGCGCAAAAAATGAAAAGTATAAGGTCCTGTTCAGTTCGGTTAAGCAAACTTTCTTATACGAGAAGACATTCCTCACATGGGAAATGTTTTTCCGAGTAATTTTCTATACGTAAAGTGTCTTCCAAAGACTTACTACAGGAAGTAACCTTCAACACAAAACTCTTTTAAATGGCATATTTCTTACCTGGGTTTCGGTGTTACTCGAAGAGATTTACTGGCTAGAATCCATGAGTGACAGAATTAGTTGTATTCTTTGCTTTTTATACTTTTTATCAATTTCTTTACTACTAGCCGCAAATTTGTAGCACCAACATCTGCCTTTTTGTCAGTATGTTGAGCACAAAATTGGAAAGCAGGTAGATTCGCATTTGGGTGTCCATTGAGTACATGTAATGAATGCCTTATCCTTTTTCAGTGCATGTAATTCAATAGTATTACCATATCTTCTTATCATTTTGAGTAATTTAAACACAGTGTTTATTTTGGACGGATTTAGACTAAAAGCCTTGGTTTTGTCCGTCCCATAACCGTAATCATTTTATTAAGTGTGTGAATTATTTTCTCGATAATTGAACAGGATTATTCCAATGAATACAAATATGTTCTGGGAAAAATAGACAATAAGCTTGGAAAACAAATTTCGACAAGAAAAGAGTATTGCAAGACTCTTGTACACTTTTGGCGATACTTCTTATACAGAAAAGGCGAAGATGAAAGGTAATTTTCATACAGAAACGCTTTATGAAAGACGCTTTTCATATAGAAAAGCGTCACAAGACACTTTTTACATACAAAAGCGTCATAAGAGACACCTTTCGCACAGAAAAGCGTCATGGACACTTTTCGCACAGGAAAACGCCATGAAGGACACTTTTCGGAGGGAAAAGCGTCATGAAGGACACTTTTCGCACAGAAAAGCGTCATGAAAGACACATCGCACAGAAAAGCGTCATGAAGGAAGTTTTTTATGTAGAAAGACAGTTGTTAAGAAAGTAAAATGAAATATACTTTTCAAGAGGAAAAGTGCAAGGAAGATAGTAGGCACTTTGCACATTGAAGACACTTTTTATATCGAAATGAGTACGGGAAGTGACTTTCAAGGTACTACGCCATATGAAGTAACTTCCAAGGTCTTTTTTACATATAACTTTTCATACGACATATCTTCATATGAAAAGCGTCCTCTACGGCATTACTTCAGAGGAAAATTGTCTTCCAAGGTACTTTCTCTTACATTTTGATTGAAATATTACTTACCTTAAATTCGTTAGTCAAGGTAAAGAATACAAAAGAAAATAAAAGGAAAGAAACAAAAAAAAAAAACAATTAGATAGAAAATTAATTTATCTTACATTTCTCCTTATCTACAAAAAATAGTTCTGCGTTTAAATTATTTGACGATCATTTCCATTATGACAATTTCGGGATAACAACAAAGTTTGTTTAAAATTTCATGAACGAAAAGCGTGGTTGCTACTAATAAAATAGTTGCCAATAATTATAATAGTTAATTTAGTTTATTGGAGAAATTTTTTTATCTGCATAGTTTATCGCACACTGACTGTACTAATTAGTGTACAATTTCGGTTGCACCTCCCATCCCTGAATCACTCTACGGCCTCCTCTTAAGCTCATTCCCTAAAACTTTTAATTAGAATTAAAGGGAAATAAATGTAAAAAAAATAAATATAATCATAGAATCAACTACCTTTACTTTACAGCCATGCGCTCTCTGTGTGTCTTCTCCCGCTTTCTGTCTATAGAGCATTTAAATTTTCTCTCTCCTCTGTGTTACACTCTGCACCCGGTTTATATGCTCTTATACATGTGGTTTTTGTTATGATTTCTGCGCTTAACAAAGAATAAAACAAAATAACAAAATGTATTTATTTTTTTGTTTATTAAAGCAAAAAGCTTTTTTTTATTATTTTGTATAAATTGGTCACTTTTCATCATGGTGTGTTTGAGTGAGCAATCATCAAATTCAAAGATAATTTGTTTTTGTTTTTATTGCTAAAATTAATGCAATACAAGAATAAAAAACATATTTTAATTATATTTTCAAGTCTTTGCAAAATTCGTGATAGAAGAAGGCTTAAACGTGGCTTACACTAACGATTATTATCGCCAACATCAGACTCGTCGTGGTCGTCCTCGTACCTTTTCACAAATGGGTGAATTCGATTTGAGTTTAATCGTTGAATTTCGCAGTCGTCCTTGTTTGTACGATCGCAGTTCGCCTCAATTTAAGGATAAGCTGTACAATGCTCAACAGTGGCAGGAAATCTCCAATAAACTGGGCTATGATGGTAAGTATGATGGGATGAATAGTGTGGATGGAGATATTTAAATATTCTTAAATTGTATTACTTTTTTTCTTCTCTGTGAGAATTCATCGCTGATAGTATTAATTAATTTCTTTTTTGCATTCTGTCAACAAGGTGCACGGGGTGATTGGTGGGGATGAACGAAAACGCGAAATATTTACTATTTAAATTACTTATATCGTCTTCAAAGTAGTCTCCTTCGAAAATAATAGTTAAAGTTAAACTTTTATAACAATTTTAAGTATAAGAAATAATCCAATTATCAAAATATGTTTCAAATGTCTTTTCCCGAATAGACTTCAGGTTTCAACGAGATCTCTCTTTTGTCTTCTGCCTATTGGAAACAGTTGCCTCGATTTGGTAATTTGGGTTTAGAAAGAGTAAAAAATTCAACCGCTGATTCATATCATCCGAATTTGACGGTTCTACGTTGATATTTGTTGACGTTTTTTGTGGCCAGACATTCATTCACAGTGATAGCCTTATCCATGAGTTTTCTTTCGAGCTCTAACTTGCTTTCTAAAACGCCGCGTATCGCCAAGATAACATTCTTCATTTACCATCTGACCTTCTGAGAAGAATATCCAGTGCTTAACATCGCGATAATCAAAGAAGACAGTCATCATAACCTTAACTTTTGATCGATTTTAAGATGTATTTTTTTCAGCTTCGTCTCAGTTGGGTGGTGCCATTACGAAGTTTGTTGGCGGTGTTGGCATTTCAAATTGATAAATCCATCTCTCACTACTTACTAACTATAAAGCGTTTCTTGCATGCGGGCTCGAAATCCACTCGTTCTAACACGTCTTTAGCGGCCTCTTCTCATTAGAAAGAAAACTTCAGATCTTTTGGGTCTGTGGACTCTGTCCTCATGGCTAATTTGGTGTATATTTCAGGAAATTTAACGAATTCTTTTTTCCCAGCCGATAAATTAATGTTTTAGTTCTGCTTTTTAATGAATATTTTATGTTAATGTTGATCGCGGTGTAAGCGATCAGTGGGAAAAGCGCAATTTTGTACCACTTTTCAAGGTATAGAGTGTGGTATCTCATTAAATGTGACAATTTTGCTTGTTAACACCATCCAGTCAAACAGAAATGAGCGTCCCGGCTGAACACAATTATTCGGTAAATATAAACGAATTTTCCCAATTTTTCTCAGAAGGAAATTTGTCAAAAATTATAAACCTATTTTTGCAAAAGCAATTTGTTTATCCTTATTTCCAGCGCCTGAATTAGACAAAATTTATTGCATGTGGGTATTGGACGCAGATAACCGTTTTTTCCATTTTCCTTAGACAATACCTTGTCCCTCCTAGCAATTTATTGCGAGATTTTTCTATTTAAAAACATTAGGTGATTTGAAATGATTTCATTGCACCACCACAATTCACCTCATTCACTGCTGGTTCTCATTTAATTTAATTTAATTCATAAAATCCTGAGCTTTTACTATAATTTACTGTTATACACCTCAAACCCTTAGATTAGTTTTTGCGAAAAAGGGTTAGTTAGTTATAAGACCCTTGTCAAATGTTATTGACTCACCTCAATCGCCAGCAAGAGGGGGGAGAGGTTTATTGACACCCAATGTGTTGTTGTTTTCCCATATTGCAACTAGAACTGCATGCATGCAGCAGCACCTGATGGCAGTGGTTGGTTGCATCTACAGCCGGATGCGTAAAAGCTCACAGAGAAGGAAAGTAATAAATGTTAATACAGACAAAAACCACAAAACATATGAATGAATCAACAAATATCATATGTTTAAGGGAGGGCCAGAAACCACCAAATGAATCTGGCTTATACCAAACGCTTCCCCTTTCATGATGTCACTCATTCAAACTCTCGTACTCTTCAATTTTTTGTTTTGCAGTTTCAATTTTAAAAGATCGCATGTTACAACTTCGCAATCGTTACAATTTGGAAAAAAGACGCATGGAACAGCTGCGTGAGGAAAATCCGCACAAGTATACGGAGTCGCCTTGGGCCCTCTACGACAGTTTGCAGTTTCTTTCGGATCACATTAAGGCGCGCAGAAGATATAAAAATATGATGCCGTTGAGTATAGAACGAAAGGAAGAATTGATTAATGCATCTGCAAATGATTACAGTGCCTTGGACACAGATGATGCTGCACTTGAAGCAGCCAAAGACGAGTCCAGAGGCGGTGGTCATTCATTTCCCAATGGCTTGCTAACCGTTAAAGTTGAGGAGAATTTCTCAGAAGACCAGGAGTCTGAAGGCGACACGTAATTACTAATGTTCTACAGAATGTAGCGGCCTTACAATTAATACGTATTTTTGTATTAATCTTTATTTTAGAAATAGTAATAACAATGAATCGGAAGCTAATACCTTTGCTGATAATTCCAATGTTATGTAAGTGTTACAAGAGGAAGACATTGTGCGTTCGGCAATTGGGATGATCAAAGAACGAGAAAAAAGTTTTTATATAGGAAACGAACTTTTTTTTTTTTTTGTCCAAGAAGAGAGTAGAGAATTGTTTTTTTAATATATATATTTAGGGGGATATAATATCCTATGGAAATTTATCTAGAATACAATTATTGTAGATCATATAGAAAAGTGCCCGAGGAATCACATATCATGTAAAACGAGGTTTTAACTTATAGAGAAAAGCCTCAGACGACACCGCTTGCATGTGAAATGTCCATGTAGCCATTTGAGGGGGGGGTGATTTGTATTGAAACATCCGAAAAGAGACTTTTTGTGTAGAATATATTATTATTGACACTTTTATACGTGAGAACATTTTTCTTAGGCGATAATTTGTATTGAAACCTATGCGAAAAGAGAGTTTTTTTTTTGTAGAAATGTGTCAATGCCTTAGCACGTTTAAAGCGAAAAATTATCTAAGAAGTCACTTTCAATTTTCAGAGACATGTATGGTCATTATTATTGCTTCATTACATAGACAAATATAGACTTACACTATTCTATTCACTGACATTTTTCATATGGTAGTGTCTTCTACGTCATATCTGAAAATTAGAAAGGTTCCTTCCAAGACTTCTTGAATGCAGAAAAGTTTCTTCTAAAAAGTAAATCATAAGAAAAAGGCTCTCTTATAAAAAAACACCTACCGACATCTATGCTTTTCACACAATGATTTTCAAATAGAAATGTGTCTTCCACGGCATTTTAATGCCTCTTATGTTTTATTTTCTTTTTCGCCTCATTTTTCTTACAGAAAAGTGTCCCCCATGAAACGAAGTGTCTGTCACGATAATAAAAGAGACTTCTGCAACAGTTTTCTTGTAGAAAAATGAAAAATATCTAAAACGATATAGCTCTCCTATTAAAGTTTTCTAACAGAAAAGTACTTTCCACTATATTTTTCGTACAGGAAAGTGTCTTCCAGCATATTTTTTACACAGAAACGTGTTCAATATAGAAAAGTGTCTTTCACGACACCTTTCTTATGAAAAACAGTATTTGAGGACATTTTTCATACACAAAAGCGCCTTCGACGATGTTTATCGTATAGACACGTTTCTTCTGTCGCATTTTCCATATATAAAAGTGTTTTTATTTTGAAATATGTTTTCTCAGTTAGGGAAAACGTCTTTAAAAATATACTTATAGAAAAGTATTTTTCAAAAGATACTTTATGTTTATACTTTTGATATAGAAAGTTCTTCAAAGAAACACTGTAGAAAAGCGTCTGAAAATATACTTTCTTATGTAAAAGAGAAAATACAAGTGTATGTGGGAAAATTGTATAACTGAGCTAAGTTAGTTTTGCAAGAAAAATTAAAGGATATATTTTAATACAAATTTTTATTTTCGTTATTTGAATATCCGATTTCTGCCACAATGAAGCGCGGTGCATGCCAATACAAAATATTCTACTCGAATATTTGTTTACACATTATTTTCACTTTTATAGGACCGAAATACATTCCATTACCAAATGCCGCCAACAAAGGCGGCAACAATTGCAACAACATCAAGCCTCACAACGACAGCAGCAGCTTCAGCTACAACTTCAGCAGCAACTTCAACAACAACAACAACTGCAGCATAATTTACATCAACAGTTGCGGCTGCGCCAGAATCAGCAGCAACACTATAATCAACAAAATCATAGCACTCCTTTAACCGCCGAAATGAGCAGACGTTCAGTCGGCAACGATGTAGAAAACCAAATGTCCCAACCACAGTCTACAGCAAGAAAGAGGCCTTTCAATATGTTGTCATCCAACGATGAAGATGCTCAAGACTACAACTTTAACAAAAAACAGCGCTTAAGTCCTCGCGAACTCAAATACAATGCCTTTGGAAATTTTGTTTCGTCCTCTCTTTTGGATTTACCACAGAAAATGGCCTTGGAATTGGTGGAGAAATTTACCTCAGACATTGTTAAGGCTTTAACCATGAAAGTTGATAGCATGGAAGAAAAAACTGGCCGCTTGCAAGCAGAACAATGAAATACAATAATAATTTTCTTCTTATTTTATGAATAAGAAGAGAAAAATTCTGGGACAACTATCCCACCCACCAGTAATTCCTAATTTTTTTTTTTTATTTAGGTTTATTTTTACTTTACATTTTCTTTTATTAAATATTTATTGAATACCAAATGTATATGTATTTGAATATGTACACTTACTTATATGTAATTAGAAATATTAAATGTTTGCATGTAAAAGGACCCCTCCTCCATCGGTGTGGATCTATTCATTCATGTTTCGTCTTGGATTTAAGTTCTAGTTTATAGTTTTTACCCATGTCAGTCTTTTTTTTCCAGATGTCATTACAATTTCCGTCTGCTTTTAAAGCAAAATATTTTAATTAGCACGGATTCATTTCTTATAGCAAAGTAAGATACATTGAATAAAAGTGAATATATAATTTCAAAACTAAGTAAAACTTATTAACGAACCAGCAAAACAACTGTACACGGACAACAGGTAAATTCTGAGATGAATGAATCAACACCTGCCAGCTTAAGTCGCCTACTGAGGGGCATAGAACAGCAGATTGTAATCATGTGCCATTTCGGACAATTACAATTGTTTTCAACATTCTTCTTATTTGTCTTGTGATTTACTTACTTTTACTTAGAATCCTCTGGACAATTTATAAAACCCCCTGCAGAGTTAAATCTAGTAGCATTTGCTATGCAAATGACTTCATAAAATTGCATAGCAGCAAACAAAAAGAGAGAGAATGTGCGCGCATGCGCGCAGTATCTGGTATGTGCTTGGTTACCTTAGGCATTTTTGCTGCATGTGCCTGGCAAATGCTGCTATTGAATGGCGTTCATTGTCTGCTACCGCGGTTAAAGAACATTAGCAAGTCCGGAGTTTTGTGCACGTTTATAAACGACTTATTACCAAAGCATTTTAATCAGCCACGCACAAATACAGACTTAACAGTAATATGCGTGTGGTGATGAGACACTGATGCATAATCATAAAAGTGGCAAAAGCTGTGCTGCTGATGCATTGCCATTCGCCTATCCTCCGGCTCGTTTAAACGTTTTTTTTTTCTTTAATGGTTTCTTTTTTTTTTTTTGTCTAATACAGATGGAATTTCATGAATTAGCTGCCTAAGCTACGGACACTAGAAGTTCTAATGATGCTGAAACTGAATTCAAATTTGTATTCTTTTTTTATTATAGTAGTGAAATATTTTTGCTTTCTTCTTCTTAATTCTCCATGATGTTTTATTATCTTTTTTTTTGTGTTGTTTGTTAATTAACAACAAAACCGTTTTACGACATTATGCCAACTTCTTTTTCTTTTATTATTGTCTTTCGTTCAAAGCCAGGTTTGAAAACAAAGACAAAGACTGATTTGATGATTTTTTTTTTATTGGAATTCAAAAATTGGTGTAGTATGAGTACACTATATTTAATAGCTATGTTAAATATTTAAAGCTTCAAATCATTATAAACTTCTCCGCATAATGAGTTAGAGTTACAGGTCCCTTCTTAAGACACATCGCTGCAAATTTGAAAAGAAAATTCCAAAACTTTTACATACATTTCTATACAAAAAAAAAAGAAAAAAAGCTATTTATTTACCATTTTAAGCAATTTTGTACAAGCAAAACATCTTAAGTAATTTTTTATACAAAATTTAGTTATCTGAGATATATATTTCCACAAAAAGTGTTAAGTAGCATATATAATTTATTGATTTTCTATACGAAAAGTATCTGGTTAGATTAATTTCTTCATTGTTAGGCAGGCCAATCAGTTGCTGATAAAAATTAGTGGATAGCTTTAAGTTAAATGAATTTAATGCGATTTGAGGCAAAGATATAAAAGAAAGAATGTGCAAGGCTCGATGATCATTTGCAAGAGGACACTAGAGAGGTTGTAATAGTATTCTGAATTCATACAACAAATTCCCTTGCACCTCATATATGAGATACGGGAAAGCTTCTCCAATTAAGTGAGCTTATACGCATTCTATTTTTAGACTCACTCAACGGGTCTTACAGTTCAACGGCGATTCGCAACGTCACAGTTTGGGAAACATTTACCAGACTTGTTGTCAATTACTCGACTACTCGTGGCAAGCTGAGGTGACTCGCCGCTCAATGATAGGTGGCCGCGTGCGGGGTTGGAACCGGAATCTTGTGAACGATAGTTGCGTGTACTAACCATTGTTCCACGGCCGATCACTATTATTCCTATAGCCAGAAAATTATGCAACAGACAACTTCAGTAGCTAGATATTATGGAAAAGAAATTCATTTTCGTTAAATCTGCCAACTTGTAGCGGAGGCAGCAGAAAAGGTCTTGGCTACATATCGATCATTCTTTTTTAACAGACGTTTAATGAGAAGCACCAAGCTTAACTGGGATTAACATGATTGTTTAAAATGTATGGAGTTATGTGACATAATATTGACATTTGTATTGGGGGAATCAGATTTGAGATTGGATCTGCCAGATAATCAGACAAATGGACACAGCTCGCTCCCTTCAGCATATTAAGAAGTTTTGAAACCTGCATACATACGAGTACGTTTGCATTTTTATCCAATATATATTCAATACATTCATTTACAAGTTAATTTCTAGGCACTTTGAGACTCAACAGACTCGTGGGTGGGCGAATATGCATAAAGCGAAATAGACCGCTTCCACAATCGATAATCAGATTATATATATGTATATACATATGTATATATATGTTGGAGCCATTCGCGAAAATTTTCATACTCGAATATTTTCGAATACCTCTAAACAAAAACCGATACCTCGTTCTCGCCGTTTTCCTATCTTGCCGAATACTGAGCTGCCGAAATTAAATTACTATCGAATGTGTGGTTTTCATTCAAGAGAATTTCTGCACTAAGTATAGTTGAATAACCTTGATAATCTTAACAGATCGATGTCGATTTCTTGGGTCTTCTCATATACGTATAAAGTGTAGTAAAAAGAAAACTTGTACTTTTACATGACACTGAAGACTTTATTTAGCTAGCATAGGTTAGAATGACCCGGTTTAGATCGAGTATGTTCGAAAACTGGTTCCCATTTTTTAACGTAATTTCATTATGCCTCTCTCTCGTAGGTATTCTATTGGCAAAAAAAAAAAACTGGGACAGTCAATTATCACATGCCTTTCTTGAGCGAATTTTTCACCAGCAAAATCATTCACCATAGACAAGAAGAGGTGGTAATCACTTGGTGCCAGGTCCGGACTATAAGGTGAATGCTCAAGAACCTCCCAACCAAACTCCCGGCCTGACTTTGTCCTGCTGGAACATATTTTGTCTCTTATTGACTAGGAAGGGGAGGAAAGTAGCTCAAAGTAGACGATACTCTGCCAATTTTATCGAACACACAACAAGACTTCCCCAGCCGCCGGTCTTTGCTTGGCCACATTTGTGCCGACATACCCCGATTTGGCCACGGCCGTTTTCGCTTGGTGTTGTCGTAAGTTACCCACTTTTCATAATTAGTCACCATGCCCTTTAGAAATGGGTCGATTTTGTTGCGATTCGCATCATTCGCGTGGCACCCACCCTTACATAGCCCTTTTTTTGTATTCAGCCTTATTGAAGAGGTTCCGAATGGTTTTTTGTGCAATGTTTAGTTCCTAGGCAACTGATACGAAGAATTCCCTCTTTGGTAAATTTTTGAGTTTTTTTTTTTTTGGTCAACTCATGTGGCACCCTTACATAACTTTTATTTGTATTCAGCCTTATTGAAGAAGTTCCGAATGTTTTTTTTTTGTGCAATGTTTAGTTTTTAGGCAACTGATACGAAGAATTCCCTCTTTTATAATTTTTTACATGAGGTCGGATTGATAATTACTATGATTTTCTTCCAGGGGTGTGTAGTGCATCTTTCTCATCAAAATTATTGGAACAAAACCGACGAAATCATAATTGCAAATTTTCAGCCGCCTGGTTTTTGTTTTCGCCTTTATCCAAAGAAAAAAACTTGTAAAATAGGGCGTAATTTCCTTTGCTGGTATCCATCATCAAACAATACTGAGTCTAACAGTTACAAAAACTTTTGAGTATTTTCATTGATTTGAAGAAACCCAGTAATTTTTCCCAATGATGACTTCAGAGTATTCCATATCTTGCGGCCCGATAACGCTAACGCTAGATGGCATTAGGAACATAAGATTTCGTTCTCAAAAAAAATACTATGAAATTTTTGTGGCGGCTTGACTTAGCATTGTTTACCATACCAACAAATGAAAAATTCGCCATATTTTACAGGTTTTCTTTGATAAAGGATGTATGGATATGGATATAAAAATAGGGGGGAAACGGGTAAAGTTTAAAAAACTTTATTGCATTGATTGTCGTGTCCTATTTTTTAACGTTTGTGTCCAAATTTCTGTGCATTTGCATATTTATATTTGAAGTATTGACAATTACCGCCACCTATGTATGCATATTTGTATTATAATTTCTTAAAAAACATACTACGCAATATTTTTTGTGGGCTCCTTCTGTAGGTCTTGTTTAGGCGATGTATCCTTAAGCTTTTAGTTGGAAACTTATAACTTAATACTACATTAGATATTTAAATCGGATATTTATATGCTAATAGCATTTTTAATTTCATACTGCAGTTTGTTGCCAGGCAATACTACGTTCTGTCTCTGCTCAAATCACAACCAATGAGAAGAGATAAGACAACTTTTCACGGCCATCGTTTCTGTTAAATTTATGACTCCTTTTTTTATTTCTTTATAATTTTTATTTTAATTTCAAATGTAAGTCCTACAAAAAAAATTCGAATGTTATTATTTGTAATATTATTCCTGTTCCCACTTTAAAGATCTATTAAGCCAATTTCATTTAAAGTTTCGTGTGTATTTTAAGACACTTTTGGTAAGTGGTCAAATAAAATCATCATCGTTATTAAGCAGAAAATTTATATAATTTGTGAAAACACAAATGTGAAATTAAATTCTTCCTTCGGGCAACATTGTGCTGTTTGCAGTCTTCTTAGAAAATTGAACAATTACCACAGCTTAAAATGTATGCCATGAATTCTTGTAATACTTTGCAACTACTTGCAATAGCTCCTGCTTGGCAACATGCAAACTTCAGGCAATGAAGAAGAGGAGAGAGAGGAGTGGAGTGCAATTTAGGTCTCATCATCGTAAGGAAGCTTTAAGAAATTGTGGTCCATTAAAAGTCAAACGTTTGTTGTCATGAAATCTCTGTCTTTGTGGATGAATATCAGAGAAAGCTGACATCTGAGTTAGAAGGAACGAACGATGAGCGCCGCATGCTCTAAACTATTTCTGTACAAAATTTAAAATATTTTCCTTACAGATTACATACGTTAATTGAACGTTTTGCAGCATAATCAAATTAATGAAGTTTATCGTAGAAAATTTGGTAAGTTGTCTACTACTACAATGTATAATTTGGTATTTAAAGTGATAGTGTGGTGATTGTTGGGAAATTATATTCACGTCATAATTACGTAGGTCGTGCCTGGTGCTTATTTGTTATTTGTTTTGGACTTCAAATTGCACTAGTCCCGGCCTGCAGATGTTTGACAAAGGCAACATGTAATTCCAATTAATGCAAAGTGCGAAGTGTTCGTATAAGGTGTTTAAAGCGATTTGAGACCGACCTACACAGTAGAGAAATATCAGTCAGGTGAACTGACTTACAGCTTATCGTATACCATCACCCAAAGTCCTTTTGCGTTAGTGCAAATGTGCGCAGAATGCCTGAATAAAATCGTAAATCGTTAGATTGTTAAGATCAAATGTTGTGAATTAAAGAGTAAATAAAAGAAGTAAAATTACAATGTACAGAAATTAATTATTACAACTTATGATTATTACAATTTAATGGCTATCGCTTAGAAATTATAGGGAAACCACTGATTTTTGTCGAATCGCCTAATGTGTATGTGTGGGGCAACTTAAGATAAGCGGCAATGTGGGACATTTTCATTCGCTGAATTGATTTTAGTAAACACCTGAAAATACACAAAGTTTAGTACGATTAAATGAAAGATTTGAATGTAGGACCAAAAAACGACTGATATCGTTATCGAAGATTGTTTATGCTGGAACTATTGACACACTACGATCCACTCAACGCTCTGTGTTTCCTGTATTTTAATGCGCTTGGCCACATCGATGTTGATATTCAGCGCCCATACAACTGTACTCAATACTCAGTAAAAAAAGGGCATCCCAAGAAGTTAAAACATCCGCTGATCGTGATCTGGAATTGGTGACAAAATGGATAATCATCGATGAATTTAACATGGGCTTATTATAAAAGGGACACTGTTTTGTTCTTGTTTTTTTTTTAACAACTTTTCACTTCTTTTTTTCACTAGATTCTCTAGAGCAATGAAAACTCTTTAGATCATTTTTACGACAATTTTCTTTTTCTGATAAAAATCCACACAAATAATTAATTTAAGTTATTAATGAACAATTTTAAACACAAAAGGCAGAAAAGTGTTAAGTTTTTGCATCGGAAACATAAAAATACATCAACTATCGGCTATAGAGCTTTTGTGTTTCATCTGTCCATTTGGTGCAATTAAAAAGCGCTAACCAAAAAGCGGAAGCGGAGCTATGAAAATACTATTACTTGAAATGACTTCCACTTTTTTTGCTTGGTGCTCCCCGTTAACGATAATAGGTGGTTCATATTATTTTCCGAAGTTTTTTTCTATTGAAGACTCCCAGACACTGCGCCATTCAGCAAGACAAGTAAAACCAAAGTCTAGTACAGTTAGATTTATGCTCACTGAGAACATAAATCTTAGCATAAAGTAACATCTTTTCGCAGACGTGACATATATACACGGTGGCGCAATAAAACGTGCATATTTAAAAAATAGATTAAAAAATAAATACAAAAGGCATGGTTAAAATAAATCTAAGGCATTATAGAGCAATAAATGGAGTTTATTTTTTAAAAATTACATCATCTAAATGGTGACCCTCTCTACGACAGCACTCCTCTAACCGCAAACGAAAATTATTGAAAACTTTCTTCAGTAATACTGGTGCAATGGCTGCCATTTCACCACGAATATTCTTCTTGAGCTGGACGATGTTTCTTGGATTATTACTGTAGACTTTGTGTTTGAGGTATCCCCACAAAAAAAAAGTCAAGAGGCGTCAAGTCAGGACTACGTGGGGGCCATGGGATATCACCTCTTTTCGAAATCAGTCTGCCAGGGAACATCTGCTTCACCACCGCCATGAAGTCATTTCATCTTGTTGGAACCATGTTCTGGAATTCACTATTCTTGAACTTTCAATTTCTGGAGCCAAAAATCCGTCCAACATCTCAACATAGCGTTCCGTATCAACCGTGACGTTTTGGCCCCGCGCATTTTCGAAGAAAAAAGGACCAATTATTCCTCTGCCAGAGATTGCTGCCCATACTGTCACTTTAGGACTATACAATGGTTTCTGGTGTTTGATTTTGGGATTTTCACTGTTCCAGTAACGACAATTTTGACGGTTTACGAACCCATTCATAAGGAAATGAGCCTCGTCAGAGAAAAGGATATTGGCAAAATTGGAAAATCGATTAAGCACATCATTAGCAAATGCGAGCCTTGCTATGAAGTCAGACTCTTTCAATTCTTGTGTTAATTGCAGCTTATATGGATGCAGTTTAAGATCCAATGTTAAAATTCGTTGCAAACTTCGTCGCGATAATTGTAAGACAGACGATCTCTTGCGAGTCGACATTTGTGGATTTCCTCGTACTGACTCCATAACTCTCTCGACATTGTCTTCGGTCCTAGATGTTCTTGGGCTTGTGGTTTAAATGTTGAACCGGTCTCTTCAAAACGCTTTACATTAGCATAAGCAAGAACCGCATGCCTTTAATTGAAGTTGATACTAGCCGTGTTAATTGCAGTTTTCCTCATAATCGTCTCCGATACAGTATATTAAAGAGGTTGCAGTCCTCTTTAGGCTGTCGTCCTCTTTAGTTATAAGAGGGCTAACTAATATTTTACTGAAAGTTCCCCATCCTACAAAGCCACATAAGATTCGCTGGAATACTAAAGTCGGCCACGGCCACGGTACAATTGAATGAAAGATGTGGATCTAAGACCAGTACAGAAATTTCAGTCAGTTGTATGTACATAAGTCATATACCTTTATCCAAAGTCATTTTGCATGGCTGCAGAAATGAGCAAAGTCTAGAGGGAACATCGATTTTTAGTAAATCAGTAAATTTGTAGGTACAGTTCGTCCCCTAAGGGGCGTGGCAGAGCAGTCTACTTTCATTCACAGTACCAAATACCTGATGCGATCTCAATTGCAGAGTTCCGTCGGGAAGGTATACTACTTTGTTTGATTATAATTTTTGATTAAATGAAAGAGAATGGAGTATATTGATAAAGGTTTTATTTAATGTCGGCAATTATGTATGGAATACAATATCAGATAAATGTCCGCCTCTGTTAGCCTTACAAATGTGAGCCCTTTTGAACACATTTTTCATTACATTCTCACACATTTCACGCGGTATTTCATTAATTTCATCACGAACATTTTGTTTGAGTTGCTCAAGCGTTTCTGGTTTGTTTGCATAAACTTTGCTTTTCAGATATCCCCACAACAAGAAGTCCGGAGCAGTCAAATCAGGCGACCGTGGAGGCTAATCAACATCAACATTTCTTGAAATAACTTGTGGAAAGAGGTCTCGCAGTAATTCCATTGCAATCCAGACTGTATGCGATGTGGCACCGTCTTGTTAATACCATATGTTAATCAAGCCCAAAGCATGCAGTTGTGGCATTAAAAAGTTTTCAATCATATCACGAATACGTTGTGGTCCATGGGTGGTCCTATCAGCTTACAGACCCTCTTTCTTCGAAATCATTCACTACACGATTTGTATTGTATTTGTTTTTTCTTTTAATTTGAATAAATTTTCGTCTACGAGCCTTTAAAAAAAATATAGAGTGTACTTATTATTTAGACCACATGTGTATGCGTAAATGATACAATTCCAAAGTTCTTTCCTGACCTGTCTTGCGTATGGCGATATGAATAATAAAGGATATCCCAACAAGAACCCAAGATTTAAATTTGGCGCCATTCTAAGTGTCATTATTTGATATTTGAACAATTGTTATTGTTTGCTAGTAGAAGGTACGAGGTTAGTAAAAATGGAGCGCTACACGAATGAAGAACGCATTCTCATTGTGAAATTGTTTTACCAAAATGGTGAAAGTTTTGCGGCTACAGTTCACAAATTGCGATCAGTTTGGGGTCACAATAATGCTACAAAAGAGTCAACTGTAAAGAGATTAATGGATAAATTTGCCAAAACTGGGTTTGTTACTGATGTAAAGACAACAACGCGCCAACAACCAGGTCGATCGACCGAAAATGTCGCAGCTGTACGTGATGATGTCGCTCAAACTCCATCCACCTCAATTCGACACCGAGCTCAGCAAATTGGTGTCTCAAAATCCACTATGCAGAGAATTTTGAAATTTGCATCTTCATGCATACAAAGTTCAATTGACTCAACTGGAACTGGAGCCAGCTGACCATGGATAGCGAAGGGAGTTCGTTAATTGGGTATTGGAAAGACAACATGAAAATGCTGATTTTGCCGATAACATCATCTTCAGTGACGAGGCCCATTTCCATCTTTATGGCTTCGTCAATAGGCAGAATTGTCGCATTTGGGGTGAGGAAAATCCTCGAGTGATTCACGAGAAGCAAATGCATTCTCAACGTGTCACTGTGTAGTGTGGATTTTGGGCTGGAGGAATCATTGGACTTTTTTTTATGAAAACAAGGCATGTCAAGTGCAAACAGTTAATGGTGTTCGGTATCGTGAAATGATAAACAGTTTTTTCGTGCCTAGAATTGAAGAAATGAATGTGGAGGGCATGTGGTTTCAACAAGATGGCGCCACATGTCCTACAGCCAGAGAAACAATTCAATTGCTGCATCAGTCATTTCCCGGTCATGTTATTTCGCCAAGATTCGATTTTTTTCTTTGGGGTTTTTCGAAGTCGACGGTTTAGGCGAATAAGCCAACGACGACTCAAGTCTTAAAAGAGGAAATTGGACGCTGCATTAATGAAATACCGCAGCATTTATGCAAAATGCTCATTGAAAATTTCATTAATAGATCGCGTGTGTGCCAGCAAAGCCACGACGGCCATCTGCTCGATGTGTTGTTCCATACATAACCTCATTCTGTCTACTTTACAATTTTTATAATAAATTTTCACGATTTTTTTTTAAATATCTGTGTTTTATTTAAAATTTACATCTTAGGTCCTTGTTGGAACGACCTTTACAAGTTAAATAACATAAGAACTGTTGTTTATTTTAGTATGTATAAAATATGATGAACATAATAAATAAATAAATAAAAAAAAACAATATCCTTTGAATTCAAGAACAGCCTTATTATGCTTAAGTGCTGATGAACTGAATTTAATAATAAATGTAGTGTCTTAATCGGACCGACATCCAAGGGTGCGTTTGAAAAAACTGAGTTCCGCTTAAAAGAAGAACCTAATTCTGTATTCCATGGAATAAAGTTGTAAACCCTGCAAGAAAAGCCACTGCTTTTTTAACCATCTTAACCCAAAATTAGCGGCGGATATGAAGAAAATCTGTATACATTTTATAGTACAGCACATTCTTAAAGATTTAATACCCTACAATTAATATTCAGATGATAAATATGCATGATTTATGTTTTTGAGCAGTGCTCTTCACATCAATCAATTTCAAAAATTTAAAAATTTAAATTATTCAAACAAATTCTCATATTAAACTCATAAAAGAGTTAAAGTGTTGGACTTTATAACATTTTTACAGTCTGCAAAAACTTTATGCGTTACCCAAAAGAAAGAAGCCCACAAATAATTTCTTTTAGCAACTTTAAGCATTCAAACTGACAGTTAATGTCAAAAAGGATCTCCCTACCCCCCTGAGGAGAAAAAGGAAACAAAGATCAATGATGATGGTGATGGTGATGACGCTGGTTACCAAAGTTACCGAATCAACAATGTTGCATGTGCGCCAATACTTCTTGGCACGCATGCGCGCCCTATAATTATATCATTTAAAGAAATTGCTGCATCTGAATCTGGATTCTGGCACATGTTTAACCGAGAAAACCGCACGAATTAAGAATGGGGTAAATAAAAAAACAAATGTTAAATGTAAAAAATAAAATTACAATGAACCAAATAAAACTTTCGCAAAGCATACGAGAGATATTCGATAATCGCTGGTATAAAGTTTGAATACATTACCCGTCACGACTATAAACTAAACAATTAACATAGTTTTGCAGCCATAATTAGCGTTGTCTTATTGTTGCATAAAAATTATTAATTTTTTTAAAAAATTTGGCAAGAAACATTTCTGCTTTATAGTAGTGTACTTGCTCTTTATGATTAGCGCGATACAAGCTGCAAGTTCGCAAAATCATCAAATATTTGAAATTAGATCATTACATTCTATCCTGGCATCTTTGATAAACAAGTTTTGGACAGAAGAAAAAAGACATGTTTAAGTGTTTATGCTCCTAATAATACCGGGTTATGAATTTTTCGGCTTCCAAAGTAAAGCCAAATGAAACACACATAAAAAAGCTATGATTTCAGTGAAACTTTTATTTCATTATAACAATTGGACCTTGCCGTCATGTACGAAATATTGGGTTGTTCGGAAAGTTCGTTCAGTTAATTCGTTAGTTCACCATACGTCACTTCTCACGGCTTAGAGTTCTTTCAAACACTGTCATAACTTCCTTCACACCTCTTCTCTGAACTGTTTAGTGTTGTTTACTTCCGTTCTATTTCTGGTCCGTGAGTGGTTATAGCGTTTGAAAAAAAGTTGTAAATAGTGAAAAAATAAGCGAAAAAGATCAATTTAGGCTTATTATGCTGTATTATTTCCGAAGAGGAAAAACAGCTGCTGAAGCTAGCTGAAAAATAAAGTCTGTTTATGAAGAAAACGGACCAAATGAAAGAACTTGCCAGAAATGGTTTAAAAGAGCCACCAACCGATCAAAAGAAATTGCTTCCGAGGAGGTTAGAGATTTAATTATTGTTAATCCCCGTGCAACAGTTAGGGAAATAGCTGAAACAATCACAAAACCAGTGTCACGGGGCCATAAAAGAGCTCGGATTTGTGAGCAACCTTGATGTGTAGGTACCTCACACTGTCTCATCGAGGCCTCACACTGCCTTGCGAACCCGCCAGAAACTGTCAGAGCTTGAGTGGCAAGTTTTACCTCACCCACCGTATTTCCCAGACCTCGCCCCGTCCGATTATCAGCTATTTCGAAGTCTGAGCAACCACTTAAAGGATTTCAATTTCGAAAGGGTGTCCCAACAAGAACGCAAGATTTAAATTTGGCGCCGGTATCGTGAAATGATAAACAGTTTTTTCGTACCTAGAATTGAAGAAATGAATGTGGAGGGCATGTGGTTTCAACAAGACAGCGCCACATGTCATACAGCTAGGAAAGAATTCCATTGCTGCATCAGTCATTTCTCGGTCGTGTCACTTCGCGTTTTGGAGACCAGAATTGGCCGCCTTGATTGTGCGATTCAACACCATTAGACTTTTTTCTTCGGTGTTTTTTGAAGTCGATGGTTTACGCGAATAAGCCAACGACGACTCAAGTCTTAAAAGAATAAATTGGACGCTACATTAATGAAATAATTATTAATTAATTAATAATTATCAATTAATGAAAATTTCATTAAAAGATCGCGTGTGTGCCAGCAAAGCCACGGCGGCCATCTGCCCGATGTGTTTTTCCATACATAACCTCATTCTGTCTACTTTACGATATATGTAATAAAGTTTCACGATTTTTTTTAATATCTGTGTTTTATTTAAAATTTAAATCTTGCGTTCTTGTTGGGACAACGACGAGGAAGTGAAAAATGAAATTGAACGTTTTTTTTTAGAAAAACCGCGCGAGTTTTATGAGAGAGGAATTAAAAAACTTCCAGAGAGGTGGGAAGAAGTTATTAAAAAAGGGGGAGATTATAAATAATAATAGATTAAAATGATTGTTTTCTTGTATATAAAAAACCAAACGAACTTTCCGAACCATTCGATACAATGTCATTTAAATGACCGCTTCTGGATTGATTGCAGCAGTGGATGCTTTCGAGGTATTTTTCTAACACTTTTTCGCACATTTCAGGCGGTATCTGGGCGATAACTTGACCTATAAGTATGTTGGTTTTCAAATGCTCCAACGTTTGGGGATTATCCCCGCAAACACGGTCTTTGATGTAGTCTCACAAAAAAAAAAGTTTAACGGCGTTAAATCGCATGATTTTGGTGGCCAATTGACGTTACCAAAACGTGAAATTACGCTTTGTCCAAACTTCTCATGCAACAAGACCAAAATTGATATTGGTGTGGCTTCTGGCACCGACTTGATGAAACCACATATCGTCCTGTTCATAATCTTCAATTGCAGGCCAAAAAAAGTCGGTTATCGTACGGGCAGAGCGGTCTGAATTGCATTGATATTTTCGGCAGTGTGTACATTGCGATGACGCACAGGCCGGACCACATCTATAACGTTTCCAGTTTCTTTATAATCCTTTCCAATTCCTTGCAAAGTAGGTCGAAAGTAACAAAAACACGTTAAGTGCCCACGTTTGAATCACAACTTTTGTAGTACGCGTTTCGGTTGTTAAACGATGCATATTTGGAAACGGCAAACCTTTCACTAAATAAATAACACTCCAGATGACAGGTATTTGATAGTTGACAGCCTTGCCAGACCGGCACTTTTGAAACTACTAATTGAATAATTATTGTTTTACCAGATCGAAGTCGGGTTCGGTCTACTTCTTCGGATAAAGAGTTACTTTCTCTGTATTTTCATTGTATTTTGTTTTATAATTCCGGGTAAAATTTGGAAAAAAATCGAGCGACCATCTGGTAGCTACTATTTCAATGAAAAACTCTTACAATTGGCCATTGCCTTAGGTACAGTACTTGAGTACGCAAAATTGCGCTTAGACAAGTCCTTAGCATGCTGTGAGGAAACGCTAAAAGGACAGCCAGTACACAAATTTCAGTTATGTGTACCGACTTACATATGCTCTTACCCAATATCCTTTTGTTCCTGTGCTGAAGAATTTAAGTTGCATATCCTTACCGACCACTTAACCCTCGTATTCTTTGAATAACACCAACAACATAAGTGATGATCATCATTACGCTGTGGTCCCTTCCTGATGTTGCTGATGATTACCACAAAATAACAAAGCGACAGTGACTGACTGATGCTGATACAAAGAAAGAAAGAAAGAAAAAAAATCGGAAGACATATTTGGTTTGCAGATCATTAAACCCTATTTCGTATATTCCTCATATTCAGTGCAGATATTAAAAACTTATTTGTGACCCAGAAGACGAAGAAAAAGTCTCATTACTCAAATAAGCCAACGCAAATGAAGAAAAGGCGTATGGAAAAAAGTTGTAGCATCTTTTCATCTGCATGAGATATGCACGTTTTACTTATCTTGATCAGTAAATATTGTATAGAATTGTATTTTATTATTATTATTATTATGTTTTTATTATTATTATTATTTTTATTATTATTATTATTATTTCTTTTTTTTTTTTTTTGAAAGCAATATAGAATATTTATATTTTTTTTTAATTGAAATAGCCCTCTAACGTTTCAGAAAGGATAGAACAACATTTCAGACCTATATAAGATCGTTTATACTTCTGATCATAAAGCGGCAGATGCGTATATTTGAGTTTGAGTTCGGATTGTCTGTTCTACAGTTACAAATAGACAATAAGGCCATTTGCCAATGTCATTTAAATGACTGCCTCTAGTCGGTCTGGTTGCAGCAGTGAATCTTCTTAAGGTAGTTTTTGGCCAGTGTGTACATTGCGAAATTCTTCAAATTCCTATATAATCTTGCTAATTCTTTGCACAGTAATTCGATTACGGCAACCATATCCACCCTGTGATGTACGAAAAGTGTCCATGTTTGAATCAGCACTTTTGTAAAGGGTGTCCCAACAACAACGCAAGATTTAAATGACTGATGCAACAATTGAATTGTTTCTCTGGCTGTGTGACATGTGGCGCCGTTTTGTTGAAACCACACGCGCTCCACATTCATTTCTTCAGTTCTAGGCACGAAAAAACTGGTTATCATTTCACGATAACGAACACCATTAACTGTTCGCGCTTGACATGCCCCATTTTCATAAAAAAGGTCCAATGATTCCTCCAGTCCAAAATCCACACCACACAGTGACACGTTGAGGATGCATTTACTTCTCGTCAATCACTCGAGGATTTTCCTCACCCCAAATGCGACAATTATGTCTTTTGACCAAGCCATCAAGATGGAAATGGGCCTCGTCACTGAAGATGATTTTATTGGCAAAATCAGCATTTTCATGTTGTCTCTCCAATGCCCAATTAACGAACTCCCTTCCCTGTCCATGGTCAGCTGGCTTCAGTTCCTGAGTCAATTGAACTTTGTATGCATGAAGATGCAAATCTTTCCCCAAAATTCGCTGCATAGTCGATTTAGAGACACCAATTTGAGGTGGATGGGGTTTGAGCGACATCATCACGTACAGCTGCGACATTTTCGGTCGATCGACCTGGTCGAGGGCGCGTTGTTGTCTTTACATCACGAACAGACCCAGTTTTGGCAAATTTATCCATTAATCTCTTTACAGTTGACTCTTTTGGAGCATTATTGTGAGCCCAAATTGATCGCAATTTGCGAACTGTAGCTGCAAAACTTTCACCATTTTGGTAAAACAATTCCATAAATGAGAATCGTTGTTCATTCGTGTAGCGCTCCATTTTTACTAACCTCGTACCTTCTACTAGCAAACAGTAACAATTGTTCAAATGTCAAACAATGACACTTCGAATGGCACCAAATTTATATTTTGCGTTCCTGTTGGGACGCCCTTTAGTAATTTTTTAACTATTTTTACACGTTCTTCGGTTGTTAAACTGTCCATATTCCTAAATGGCAAACCTTTCACTAAATAAATAACACTACAGATGACAGGTATTTAACAGCTAACAGCCTTAACAGAACGTCGGTTTTGAATTTATTAAAAGGATGACAGTCAAGAATGTTTGTTGTAGTTGCTATCTAAAAAGAAGCATATTTTTTAGGAGAAGAAAAGCAGTTTCTTTGATTACGAAATGCTTTCAAAACAAAGGGTTAATTTTACTTTAAATTAAAAAACATTTCGCAATCGATGCAAATTCACAACGCTTACTATATTTTAAAACCCAATATCAGGCGATGTAATTATAAATTCAAAGAAATTTGCACACAATTGTATATTTTAGGTTAAAGTTTTTTTTTTTTTTTATTCGTTTTGTAATCGTTTTTATTTTATTGCATTTCTTTGTTTAATGTATAGTTTTCGAATTTTAAAATGTATTTTTCAATCGCAATTTGATTTCATATATGTATGTTTGAATGTATTGTTTAGGTATAGTGTATATACTTTTTAAATTAATTTCTTATCAAGTACGCCGTTTTGTTTTATAATTAATTACACGTTTTGTTTATTTTATTTTTGTTGTTATAATTCATATGTTTGTATGTATATATATATGTATGTATATATATATAGTACTCGTATATAGTAAATGTAAACATCGGTAAACAGAATAATATCGATTTATTTTTTTTTTTTCATGTTTTTTGCATTTTAACATAATAAGTCAAATATAATGTCTTTTGTTGTTTGTTTTAATGTAGATTTATTTTACGTTTTTCCTCATTATTTTACTCATTTATACATATAAACGACGACAAAAATATATATTTATATTTATATGTAGAGAGAGAGCGAAATTGTTGGATTTTGTTTTATATCATTTTCCTTTAAATTGTATAATTTTTTTTTATTGAGTTTTATAAGTGAATTTGTTGTTCTTGTTATACACGTATACATACATAATTCATACGTGTATAACATAAGACAGAAAGAGAGAGAGAGAGAGAGACAGAGAGAGGAGGGAGAGAAAGATAGAGATGGAGAGAAAAAATTGATTTTAAATACACTTTAATTACTAAATTGAAATATTTTGTTTATATTTATCTATAGACTATCAATAATTGCATTTGTTATTCAGAAAAAGAGACGTCAATGCTTATAAGTATTACTAATAGGATAGTGTGTGATGGGCGAGAGGGGAGGGGAGTAAACTGAACTAAATGGCAAATTAATTACATAAATTGATAAAGAAAATAATAAATAATAAATAATATTGATAAAAAGAAACGAAGTTTTTGTAAACGACTTTTAAAAGATATACAAATTTTTTTCTTGAAAAAAAAACGGCTTCTAGTAGCGAACTTTCTATAAAAAACTGCATTTTTGAAAGCACCTAAAATAAATAATTTCACTTAACAGATTATTTTAAAAACTGCATTTTTGAAAGCACCTAAAAGAAATAATTTCACTTAACAGAATATTTTAAGCAGGACTTTTTATATGCAAATAATGCCAGAAACACTATTTCGTCTTAGAAGGCAATTTTAGGAACAACATCGTATCTGAACGAAGCTTTTGGCATAAACTTTTTCGTACAGAAAATATGTGAAAAGACAGTCCCTATATAAGAGAGAGCGCCAAAGAAGCCAGTCTAGGAGTATACTCGTATATAGAGAAAAATCCAAGTAGGAAACGGTCAAAATAACATAAACAAAAATAATACGAATTCGTGACTTATTAAAAATGGAATTAATTATTTCCATTCCAATGGAATTAATTAATTGTTCCAATGGAATTATTAAAAAATGGAATTAATTGTTTTTGCTTCAATTAATTTCATTTTTTAATAAG
>JAHXMU010000504.1:0-14135 GCA_019455685.1 Philornis downsi
AAATAACTCCTATTTTCATAGAGGTATAACAATAGTAAAAAAAAGTTATAACTGTTGCTGTCTCTGATTCGAACACATCCGTCATGGGCTACGTTTTCCACTAAACGAGTACTTTTTATTTCCAAATCATTTAATGGTTGGAAGGTAAGAGTTTTACCATCTATTTTTAACGAATTTTTTAAAAGTCTTGGAAAGCCGTTTAATCAAACGCACAGAGCTGAAAAAGTATATCGTTGAGAAAAGGATTTCGCAAAAAGTTATTAACTAGCCCTCTTAAACATGTGGAATGGATCAAGCAAGGCTTAATAACTCTTCCCAAGAAGTCTTTTTATCATTTTTGGCAAACTTCTAGATCTTCTCTTAAGCGTTTATAGGGTTTTTATTAGTATTGCCAATTGGTTAAAGCAATTTTTTTTTAAATGCAACACCTCATATTGAAGAATATTGTATTTACTCTCATGGCGGCTTTTCATACCAGTCGCCTTTCTTTATACTTGTAACACTGTGATAAAATGGTTTACTCACACATCAGTGTGTGAGAGTAAATGTGTGAGTGACAAGAGTGTCGTCTGATCAAGGGTTACCAGTTCAGCATTTTTTACTTTCCTAGCACATTTTTTTGCTTTTTGCACCTTTTATTGGAGGATAATATATAGTACATTTTAACAGATGTTTTTATATTTTTACATTTTCCAATCGCGTCTTTCACAAAGTGCGAATACTTTTCCGAAATCGCTAAAGTAAAAAGATTTGAAAACATCAATATTCATGTGTATAACTACGAAACAGAGCTTCAAGCCGCAAAAATATCATAACCTTTCTCTATGTTTTTTGTGTTTTTTTCCTTAATAAGGCTGGTTTTAATAATCCACTTCGCTTCATGCAGCTTGTGGAGCAATAATGGAGCAATTTTCTAATTTGTAAATTGTGCACCCAATTCAGCTAAACATTAGCCAATTATATTATATGCTTAATACAAATTGTAACCTATAACTTAATATAACTTATACTCCACCCCTCTAACAAATGGCTTAACGTGTAAAACATTGGCTTCCCTGAACTGTAGCTTAGGACTACAACTGTATATTATTCAATTGAGTTGTTCTTTAAGAAGAGAGACTTATTTAAGGTAAACAATTTTTAAATTTTTTAAAAGTTTACATGATGAAACTTCGTAAGATCGAAAATTTCCAGCTGAATCGTAACAAATAAAATGAAAAGATTCAAATAATTTACGATATGTATTTAAATGTATAGCATTTGTAAAGTCGGAACTGGAATTTCAAATACTAATTTATAGGAAACTGGAAAGGTAATCAGAATTTATTTATTTGTTATCTAGCTTCCTTTCATAATTATGAAAATATATTTTCTTCTTTCTCCTATAAGTTTTTTAATTGAACTATTTCTTCCACTCACACGGCGCGCAAAGCAACCTTTATACACATATTTGTGCGTTATAGTGTAATTGTTTGGCATAAGTTATGGCATAATTTTTTGGTCGATATTTGGCAACACTGGGCAGATATAGGCGCGCGATGAGAGCACTATCTCTTGAATACAATTTCATATCTGTCTTTTGTATTTGAGAAATACTTGTTGAGCGAGCTGAACAGGCTGATGACCAAATCGTTGGCCATTGTATAGGGAGTTGTTAAGTGACTGCGTCAGCGATCGGTACGTGTTTCTCAGCGATCAGTAGCAAAACCTAGCGGCGGTTTGATTAAACTAACAAGACGTTTACGGACAACGGATACAAAGTTGTGCTAAATTTTGAAAAAAAAAAAGAAAAATAACGTTCGTCCCTAATTGTTGTTTGTTTTTGGGGAAATATCGAAAATAAAAACAAACCATAAATAACAACAACGTGTTGGAATTGTGAATATATAAATAACATCATCGAGCGGAAAATTGTTCACTAATAAATTTTGTGGGTGCAAAAGAAAAAAAGAAAAAATGTATGTGTGATATACGAGATTCTATACGAAATACAATCAATCGTTGAAATTAAGTTGAAATAAAAGTCTATATCTATAGACTGGAACGGGGGCATGAAAAATATCATATTTATTTTATTGAGTGCAAAAATTAATTGTTAATTGTTTGAACATATCAATACACACACACACACATGTCTGCTACATACATACAAAGCAAGTACTGTGTACATATGTATATAAACGGTTATATATTATATATCAAGTACATGAGCAATAATCAGGAAAAGCAAAAACAAAAAAATGCAAACAAATTATTATATTTGTATTGCAGATACAATAAAATTTATTGAATTTAGTTTTGGCGCTTGCTATCTAATAACGTTGCCGTTTTCTTATTGTCGTCGTTAATTTTCCCCATCGATCGATCCCACCAGCGAATTTAAAATCCCGGGTGGGGGGGGGACCTTGGGTGTTTTTTTTTTTTTTTTTTTGGTTTGCCTTTTCATTTGTTCATTTTTCAATTTTGTTGTTTGTTTACTTTTTTAGTAGTAGTTTCAGTGTGTTTCATAATTACCACAACAACAACAACAAATTGGCCAAAACACGTAAATACCCGCTAACTATATGTAAATACAACTAAACCCACCTCTATGATGCAAAGAGCCTAGGGGGGCACTCGCTCTCCCGTTTTCTTAGCTATTCCCAGCTTATGTGTGAAACTGGTCGAAAGCAACAGCACAAGTGAGCGAACACGACGATATAAGGCAAGATTGTAAATTAACTATCACTTTGGATTCACAGCTATTGTTATAACCCCTACTTGGGTTGATCTTGCCAATTAACATGCAAACACCAATCGATGCATTGATACTTTTAGCAGCGATTTAGCCAGGGGAGAGTGATAAAAGCACATCTCTAATTTTTACTAGCAAATCTAAATATTTGGAATTTAAATTTGTCTAAATTTAGTAATCATTTGTAAGCCAATAATTCTTAAGGATTAGACTTGCAGATTCCTCCATGCCTCTGGACATACACATATATCACTTGATACGGCAAAAATTTAACACCCAGAAGGAAGCATTTAAGATACTAAGTACCTCCTGCGATTCATGACTTTTTAAGTTCCGAAGAGAAAAAAAATTAAGTCATTCTACAAGAGTAGCATTTTCGTAACTTCAACGAGTGCTATAGAAGCATATTTCCTACTTCTTAGGAAGGTCTTTTTAACAACTTATAATATACAGCATATAACATTATAACAGTTCAGAATTGCTTTGAAATTCGTTTCCCACCAAAATTCACTTTTCAATACTTATGCTATACTAAATATAATCTATTTCAAAAGACTGATAAATACACAATTAAATCATAAACCAAATGAATTGTAAGTGATTTTTCTGAAATTCTAAAGCAAGCCTGAGATACATCATTGAAATTGTCTCCGTAATGAAAATATTCATCTCTTCAGAACAGCAATTAAGCATTACTTCGCCGGCCCTTACAAAATAGTTTTTTGCACCTATAGAAATTTAAATTGCTCTGAAATGGAGCTAAAAACGACAGCATCACTCCAATGACAAACCCATGTTAATTTCATGGATGATAATCCAAAAAGTTCACTACTTCTGGACCACGAGTAGCAGATCTTTTTGAGATCTTTGGATGCTCTTTATTTACTGGGCAGATTGTGCGATTAACGTCTATCTGGCCGGTCCAGAAGTGAAATTTCTTATAACTTAGTACAGCCTAATATTTTGGCAGATCGTAGACAGTAACTTCTCATTCGAAGATTGCAATAACTTACATTTTTTGGATATTGCATTGGCATTGTAAGTGATTTTTCTGAAATTCTAACGCAAGCCTGAGATACATCATTGAAATGATCTCCGTAATGAAAACTTTCGCCTCTTCAGAACAGCAATTAAGCATTACTTCGCCGGCCCTTAAAAAATATTTTTTTTGCACCTATAGAAATTTTTTTAAAATTATACGCTATGGATCTGGTTAATATTGCACTGAAATGGAGCTAAAAACGACAGCATCACTCCAATGACAAGCCCATGTTAATTTCATAGATGATTATCCAAATAGTTAACTACTTCTGGACCACGAGTAGCAGATATTTTTGACATCTTTGGATGCTCTTTATTTACTGGGCAGATTGTGCGATTACCGTCTATTTAGCCGGTCCAGAAGTGAAATTTCTTATAACTTGGTACAGCCTAATATTTTGGCAGACCGTAGACAGTAACTTCTCATTCGGAGACTGCAATAACTTACATTTTTTGGTTATTGCATTGGTTTATAACGCTTGACAAAAGTGGACAACATCTACCAATAGTCCACGGCCTATTTGACCTATGCTTTCTTAACTTTATAACTTTCAAGCAGTTGCACTAAATTAAATTAAATTTGGCACGCATCAGAAGTTTGGTGAACTTAGTTCAAAGAATGGAAATGGGACTGCCCATACAAATTGGTCGATTTATTGAAATTTATATTTTCCATCGTAATCCCTAATTTATAGACTCCAGTTACTTCAAATTTTGTCAATTGTATTGCAATGTAATGCTTGGGGAAATTTAATAAAATTAATTAATCATTGGTAACTCCAATACAAATTACTTAATGTAACCACTAATGCACTATATACAGTATAACTTAGTTTGCATCAAGAATTTAGTAAACCTAGTTCACCCCACGAAGGGTCTACATATACAAAATGGTCGATTTAGCAGTGATCAACGGCCCTTCCACGATTTCTAATCGTAGGACTTTAGAACGTTTTAATTTTGCTTCTTTTATTGTTGCTTAATTCAGATGATTTTGATAAGAATCTAACGATATACCAGGCTCCTTCTGGCACTCTTACACTTTTGTACCAAAACATTTTTGCACGACTTTGGTCACAAGGAAAAACTACTTCCCAGTCGAAAATCCGGTGTAGTTTACAAGTTGTAGCAATATTTTAAAAGAGCGATTTTTGAAAAAATACATAACACCTCTAAATATTGATACAAGTGCGAACATGGTTTTTACTATTAATGTTAACATATTGTCATCTAAGCACGATTTCAAAATTGTGTATATTTCGAAAGTTATAACAAATTTGCATAATAGCGATTTTTTGAAAAACCATATCCCAAAACAAGAAATAGGTAGTTAATTTGTTTTTCCTTGTAAGAACGGTCAATAAGTCAGTTCACTAAACTGAAATTTATGTAACTTTCAATAATAATGTTTCTTAAGTCCATTTACAAATTTAGCATAAATTTTGAAAAAAACAAAATTTAGCTATCGTTTCGGTGCATTTTTATAAAACTACTTTGATAATCTAGTAATGTCCAATTAGCTCATGATAACTGCAAATGATTACGAATGTGTTATTTTGAAAAGTTGTCCTTATGTGTATTTGTTACGGCATTTTCTCACATTTCATTCGTCAAAAGCCTCAAAAAACTGAGAGAAGAAAGTAATTTCTTCTCCATTATATTGTTACTGCTAAGAGCTCACATGAATCTGTAAGCTTCTATTTTTCATTGCCGAATAAAGTAGGTTACAAAAGTTAGAAATTAGCCATATTGGGTGAACTACGGAAAAAAATGTAGACTTTAAATGTTTTTCCTACCCCATGGTGCTAGTTAAGCTTGTGAAACAAATCTGACAGATTCCAAATTTCTTTCCCTTCTGTAGCACTATTTGAGCCGCATTAACTATGATCTACAAATATATACGAAAAGACACAACTCTGTAGAGGACGCGATTTATTTTAAGGGAACCGTAGGGCTAAATTTGTATTAGATATATTAAGCCTGTTATATTTATTTTAACACGCATGTAGTTTTAAATTGTGTCAAGAATACTTATGCCTAGCGGAAGAATAATTGCATTTTCTGCAAACAGAGTGACAAACTTAGTATAAAAGCCAAATAATTCATTTGATCTAATAATAATAAGTTAATATCCATATAAGAAACATATTAAAAATGCATGTAAAATTCCTATGACACTCCTTCGTTGTCTTACATTTACTTCATGGCAAGACGTAATGGAAATTGAAGAGTATTACAGATATGTTTCAATTAGAGAGAGGGGAACATTCTTCATTTATTGTTTTCTTTATTTATTCGCAGGAGGTTTCTATATGACATCATTCTAGTTTCTTATAATCATGCGGAACATTGAAGAATTTACGGACCATTTTTTTAAATCTATAGGAAAACATTGAATGAACAATGGAAAAGTATTCGTTTAAAAAAAGTGCCTAAACCTTACATTTTTCGATGAATCAGCGAACAAACTAGCTATGATATCATTTATATTCCAATCCAGTTTTTAAATCTTGTGTGGGGGACGATTAAAACAAAATGTTGACAAACATTTCTGCAATAATTTGGCTGTAAAAACACATGATAATTACGGAAATTAAAAACAAATTTACAAATTTCTAATTTGTAAACAAAAAACGTATTACATTCACTCCAATTTTGGAGATTCCTTTTGAATTCGAGTTTACCTTTTGCGATTGAAATTTCGTCTCTACTACAAATATGAGCGAAGAGCCAATCAATTGGACGTAAACATATTTGCTCGATCTGTCTTTCTCTCGTAGTCAGCATTTCCTCCAATTCATGCCATGTTCATTTGACCAAACAGATTCTCAAATAATTTTGCATTTTACACATGCATGAATATATTCGGTACTCGGTACTCATCACTCGGTCGATGGCAATCCGGCCGGCCGTACTCAATTAGTAGTAACGTCACGTCATTGTCGATACTTTACACTGATGGAATATCTAATTATTTCTAGTTGTATCTTATCGAGTATCTCCCATTGGGTGAGACGACACGACATATGATCGTAATGACAATGATGATGATTCGTGTTATCGGCCTCTCGTGGATATTTTTATATTTAATGTCTGTTTTTTACATTTTATTACAAATTCCATTTCTCCTCTTTGCTTTAGTTTGTTTAATAATAAATCCGAGAATGTGGTTTAAATGTCTACATAAATATCTGGGTTTGTAGTATAACAGTTAGATATTAATCTATAGATTTTTCTTTTTTACTTTATAAGAAAGTTAATCAGTTCTGCACTGATAGTTTCTAGACGGCTGTGTATCGGTTTAAAGCCATTGCTTATTGATTGTTAAGAAAATTGTCTTTGCTGTTTAATTTTTTTTTCTTTTTTTGTCGTTTTGTTTTTAATTATTGTGAACTTTACAAAAATGTTGCGTAGGGTGAGTGAAAGTATACAAGTTTAATGTCAAGGTTGTGTGGTCGTTTTCGTACCAATGGATTTTTTGGTATTGAAATATTTGATAATTGTCGCGAACGCAGCTATTTGAGAAGCTGATTAAAGTGTATGAAATGATCGCAAACGGAACTTTTTGCCAACTATTTGAAGTAGAATGAAATATCGTGGGTGGATTTATGGAAAGAGAAATAAATTGTCGCTTTTTGGCTAGTCGTGGTTTCAGGTGAAAAGTAAATAGAAATTTAAACAGTTAAAGTTAAAGCAATTACAGGGATGATTCATGCATGGAGAGTAAAGGATGTCTATTTTGTTTTGCTAAATGGTTTGCTGTAGGAATTATATTATTTTCATGTAAATTTTCCAATTTCAATTTATAACATTATATGAAATTCCGATAGCTATATAAAATACATACCTATAATGGCGACAAAATACGCCTTTCCAAGCATTTTTCCGTTTACTGCAGAACTGACCTGAAAGAGAATTTATGGGTTAATAATGACCTTAAACAAAATTCTTGCAAATCATACAAACAAGTTGCGGACGCATTTCATTTTTAAAGCATAAAGCCTAGTATGTGCAGTTGGAACGAAATTTTCGATTCCTATATAGAAAGTTAGCATATAATCTTTGGAATTTATACAAAGCCCAGTACGCAGTTTGAATGAAATTTTCGACTCCTATATAGAATACAAGTATACAATCCTATTGAAATTTCCGGCAGCTGAAATATTGGTTCACTTTTCAAGTAGATCATACGTAGCTCTTTACGGAAATTTCCCCTGCTATTACAGGGTTGTGTACGCCAGAAAAAAACCATATGTTTTTTTCTACAATTTCCCATAAAAATTTATATTTCAATAATTATGTAGAAAAAACCATATGTTTTTTTCTACAATTTCCCATAAAAATTTATATTTCAATCATTATGTTTATAATAATTTTAAATGTATTTAAATTTCAGTAATCGAAAAATAAAAAAATGAGCATTTTTCGTAAAAGTCTCCAAAATTATAAACAAATAGATACGAAGCCAGCGAAAATTTTATTTGAGCTGTGTAATAGCATTTAAACCCAAATACAATGCGCAAGCGGAATATTCGGCAGAGACTAATGCTGGGTTGTTTGAAGTAAACTTAGAATATTAAGTTTCCCAAAATTGTGTGAGAAAGGAATTTTGACAGGAGCCGTATTATATATAAAATTTAGTTGAATAGGGCGTCAAAACAGTATAACTTAAATTAAAAATTTCATACAAATTTATGTTAATAAACAGTATTTGTTTTAATTTTTATGTCCTTTATTTTAAATTTTGTAATACTATCCCAAACAAAATATGAGCAAAGTTTACAAAAAGCACCGCGTTTGCCCAAATTTTGCGTTGCCCATTTCGTTTTGCAGTATTCATCGCAAACGGAATGTGCTAACGAAAAATTTTGCGAAACAGCAATAATATTCCGATTATTGTATGAAAGAGGAATTTTGATAGATGGTGAATAACACATCAACTTTAATTAAGCGAAGAGAGCAAAACCGCAAAACGTAAATTAAACTCGGTTTATAAATAAATCAGCCGTTTTTTATTTTTGTTTACATTCTCTTTTTTTACGCCACTCTGCAGCGACATAAAACAGCTGATGCTCGTTGAAATTGCCCAGTACTGCATTAAAATTATAATGTGAGATTTAAAGCGTTCTCGTTTTAGAATTTCTTTGAGATTGACAATTGTTTAAGCGGAGAAATTCTTTATTCGAAAGGGATTACTTAATAAAGGCCCCAATTTCAATTAAATTTGTAGAATATTTGCCATTTTAGCTCATTGCTAAAATTGGGAGCTGGTTCAATTTCGAGGTAGCCTGAATAAAGAAAAATGCAATATTAATTTAGCTCTGATTTTCTTGCTTATGCTCATTATAAATTGAAGTAGATACAGCATACTCGTATGTATAAATTTATTTTCCAAATAATTATCAGAACATTAGTTCCTCCTTCGAGGTGACGTCCACTTATCCCGATGCAGTAAATTTTCCTTGTTTCTATTTATTTTCGAAGCAAGAAGACGGTTCTAAGTTCGATGAGGCTAGCAAATAACTAAAAATGTAAATATAAAGCGCAAACTCACAAAAAGTAAGTGACGTTACGTTTTATGAAATTTTCTAATAATTGTTTTGATCATGAATTCAGAGACAATGGACACTATCCCCGACTGCTAGAAAATCTGCTGAACTCCTACTTCTAAACGCCAACTTAAAATTCTAACTAAATTGCCCTGTATGAGATAAAAATATATTTACACTATATAGTTTTCGTTTGAGGAAATAAGAAATCCGGAAGTAAAAAATACAATTACTACTTAAGCTCTTAATTGTGTAGTCCTATTAAAATAGGAACAAAATGGTTTTAATTTTGTATTAAACTATTTAACGGCGTCCTATCGTACGCATCCATTTTTAGGCTGGTATAAGAATAGGTTACACGTTTGTTATTGTTTTTTCCCATTCAGCTAAGTATGTGCGTTCACATTTAATACGTTGTCTGGCGCGCCACCTATCGTTTATTAATTGTACTATATTTGACACTTTGCCCAACATGTTAGCAACAGTTCTTCTGAATTCCAATTCAATCACACAAGCAGCATAGGAATTCCTATTCAACATACAGGTAAACACACCATGAGTTGTACATTCTTTTTCTAAACCTCGCATGCTCTCTATCGTACGTTAATTACATTTTTTGTAAACTACTGCCGTTTTTGAAATCCTGAAGTGCTTCCAGGAGAGCTATTTACTGTTCGCTTGTACTTATTGAAAATAGTTCTTCCCGATTACTTAGTAAATGGTGGTTTCAAACTGCCATGAAAATATATAAAATGAAAAGTCACATGCTGCTTATTGCTGCCTTTTATTCGATTCAATTCAATTGACTTTAGTTATCTTCACAAAAGTTGACACTAAAACGTGGTAATTATCAAATAAGAAGCTCTATAAAAGTCACATGGTTGTTGCGGATTATTATTGCATTATTATTATTACATTATTCTATTGTATTTCTCGGGAAACCTAATTAGTACACAATAACTTTTCAATATCTCATCATAACCGAATTAATTTCACAGAATCCTGCACGAAAAACGCAGCCAGGCACACATTCATTTATACATATAAAAGGCTTGGGCGCCACATTAAATTAATTTAATAATATCATTTAGGAAACCATATCTGATATGCCTATGATATGTCGGAGTATGCAACGATTTTCTAAAGTTTCATTGTAATCGAATGGATGAGATAGGAACCTATACAGAAAACACAGGCAAATACGCATCGCATTATATTTGTAGGAGAGTTGCACACCATCTATCGCACGTCAATGGCACTATTTTAAAGACATTATAAAAATTTTATTTTTTTTTTTGTCTGAAATGCTTCGAAAAGGAAATATTACTGGCCTTTTTTTCCTATTAAATCGGGCTTTTTAATGTTTCTCCATGAACGCTCATTTAATTGGGTATGGAAATTTATGAAATATAACTGAAGGTTTTTTTCATTTAATTCAGATCAATTCTATGGGATGTGCTAAATAATTCACCATAAAACGTTGATTTTCTACGGCTTCGTGAGTAAATATTTGAAATTATTTCATCTATCATGAAAGCTGTTGGCAATCAGAAAAAAACTTGTCAAAGCTCTATTAAAGTTCAGTGATCAGAATAGGAGTCTGTAGGTAATATATAGACGGCTACACACTAACTAAGAGAGAGTGAGCACCTACTACCATCCATCAATTGAATTGTTTTAGAAAATTGAGAAGATTTAAAAATGTTAATGTTCTGAAAAGGTTGAAAAGTAAAACTTCTTGATTAATTTTAATTATTAAATTAGTTGCTTCCCACTAGAGCATTTTCATCATTTATTTCTAAGCAACTTGCAATTTCATTTAATGAACGATATGGAAGACAATGGCGAACAAGAGCGGTTATCCGACTATATCCGTTGATATTCGCAAGACTTCAGCGCAACCTATCGTCCATTGGATGCACTATTTTAGAAACTTTATGTCTGTCTGTCAATATTTTAAGTAACATATAGAATGGGATTTTTAATGAAACCATGCCCATTTAATGTCTGCAATTCGAATGTAATAGATAAATAAGTTTAATGTAAAACTATCATGCATTAATTTCATTAACTGCATGTATAATTCCTTGTCAGTGGTGCTATGGTGTCTTCATTTAGATTAATTTCTCCCTTTTTTCAATCACCAATTCACCAATTTTTTGCTATTCTTCTGTTAATCTATCCACTCTCACACTCAAAACTTTCCATTCCAACGCTTGCTTTCATCGTTCATCATTCCCACAACTTTTCAGAGTCTCAAGTAAGTGGATTTCTTTTCAGTTACAATTTTCCTTTACAAGATTATGATAATTCGTAATCAAATCGAAGAAAACGAAGAAAGAAAAGACTAAAAATGATTAAGAAAAACATAATGACACAATCATGAATATAAATTAAATTATAAAGAAAAATCACTTTAGTTGATAAAGGGAAAAAAAAATAAAGAAAATACCAGGCTGAGAAGAAAACCGAATACCAACAAAAAGGCCAAACGAAAAGAAACTCAATACCGCCACCATAAAACGTATTAAAATATAGATTATTGTTATACGAATTTGTATTATAGGAAGAAAAATGCGCGACAAACCGTAAAGAAGAAATTATTTATAACCAGAAAAAGTGAATTGAGATAAGAATGAATGCAGACAAGGCTAGGGAGATCGATGAAGAATGAAACGAATAAATGCATCGACTACTTCTCTTTACTGCACAAAACCAAGAATAGGGTCTACTACGTGTGATGCTCGCTGCCCATAAAATGCATCTGCAAAGTTCAAATCCGCTGACATTGCTGGTTTTGAATGTAATAAAATAACAATAATAAGAAATGCATAGTTACTAAATGTCACTATTGTTAAATTAAATAAATTTCAACAAATTATTATAAACAAGTGTTGTTTATTGAACCAGACCTTCTGCGTCATAAAAAGGGAACATAACCGGGTACTGAGAAAAATGCATTTAGTCAGCATTTTATGTATGACTGTCTAATTGGAAGTTTTCATTGTTATGTGATATAATTCTTAGTAAAAACGAAATACACTGAAATTCCGCACCAAAGCTCATCAAGCAGAGTGTAGAGTAATTTAATGACATATGTATGTTGGAAAGCAACAACAGAAGTAGAATTTTTTTAAATATCTTACGACATTTCGATATTTTAAAATATTAAGATGCCAATATTAGGATAATTCATTACTTAGATGGTACATAAAATAAATTATTTTATTGAATTTCAAATTTCTATTGCGATTAGTATATTGTATTGTATCAATGTACGAGGTGTGTTCAAAAAATAAGATGAATTTGCATTCTTCTCAAAAAATATTGATTTATTCATCAATTTCTATTTTATCTCCTTCAAAGTAGCTCCCCTCAGATATAATACACTTGTGCCAGCGTTTTTTTTCCAACTCTGAAAGCAGTTCTGATATGCACTTTTTAGTATGTCCGTGAGCTCTCTCAGCGATTCGGTATTTATCTCCTCAACCGTCGCAAAGCGCCGTCCTTTCATGGGTCTCTTCGATCTTGGGAACAGGAAAAAGTCGCAGGGGACCAAATCTGGTGAATATGGTGGTTGAGGCATGATAACAGTGTTGTTTTTGGCCACATAATCTCTCACAAGCAAAGATGAGCGAGCAGATGCGTTATCATGATGCCATGCATTTTTTTCACAATTCCGGGCGTTTTTTTTCGTATTGCTTCACGCAAACGGCGCATAACTTCAAGGTAATACTCCTTATTTACAGTACGATCTTGTGGTAAGAACTCCTGATGCACTACGCCATGGTAATCGAACAGTGAGCAAAATCTTCACATTTGATCGAACTTGGCGTGCTTTTTTTAGTGTTGGCTCTCCTGGACTCTCCCATTGGGATGATTAGGCTTTGGTTTCGATGTCATAACCATATACCCATGACGTCACCAGTTATGACCCTTTTAAGCAAATTTGGATCATAGTTGACGTCATTCAACAATTCCTAAGCGACGCTCATGCGACGTTGTTTTTGGTCAAAATTCAGCAATTTTGGAACGAACTTCTCCGCCACACGCTTCATGACCAAAATTCCCGAAAAGATTGCATGGCATGAGCCAACTGATATTCCGACATCCTCAGCAACTTCTCTAATTGTGATTCGACGATTCTCCATAACAATTTTTTTCACTTTCTCAACATTTTCATCGGTTGTTGACGTGCTGGGGCGTCCAGGGCGAGCGTCGTCATCCACATTTTCTCGACCTTCTGTGAAAAGCTTGTAAACATTTTGTTGACTCAGAGTACTCTCAACGTATGCCACTGTCAACAATTCAAGTATTTTTGAGCACTTAATTCCATTCGTTACACAAAATTTGATGCAACTTCTTTGATCCATTTTTTTCGATAGTAAAAAAACGCCGAACAAGCAAAATACTTGTCTTATTTATGCCCCTCGCAAACAAGCTAAACATGATATATGGATAAAACCATCAACATATCTTCGAGATGAGTGTACCAACATAAAAAAATATTAATAATCGAAAGTGAAATGTACGTAGCCCGCGGAATTTGAAACATATTCGCATGCATTTGAAACAATTTTCGAATAACATTTCGCACCCCTTAACGAGTTAGAGCAGGAAATGCGTTGCAAATGCAAACTTCGAAAAACTTGGACATTGCACTTTTTTATTGATGTGTAGTAATAAAAGGATTAATAGGAATAGTGTCAATATTTTGAAGTCCATTATGTAATTCACTTGGAGTTCGTATATTTACTAACCGCAAACTACTTTGATACGACTTTTCTACATTGATACGATTTGCTCTGTGG